>JANRGW010035032.1:9348-52664 GCA_024733675.1 Psilopsiagon aymara
CAAGTCAAAAACACAGCGCTGCACCAACTACTAAGAAGGAGAAAAATGACTGCTACTGCTGAACCCATGACAAAACCCGTCCCTCAGTATCTCACAAACTTATGTTTTAGCCTAGGTAGGTCACTAAAATCAAGAGAGTCAATTTCAGTTCTCATTTCTTGGGGGAGAGAGGGAAATCCTGTTAAACCATACTTAAAATAGGAAATTACTTTTTTGTTCCAGACATGGCCATATTTTGGGATTAAAGGTGCTGCAGAAAAGCATAAAAGTTTATACTGTTAACATCATGAGACAGCTTTATCTAGCTCTTTGCTGTTTGTCCTTAGATTTTAAGAGAATTTGAGAACTGTTTTTGTCACATTTCAGGCATGACCTCTCATGTGCTCTGACACATCGCACTGGGCTGAGTATGTGACATGTTTTCCTCAAAGAAAGAAGTCTGATGTGACCTATACAACTCCACACTGTGACTCACAGCATGATGTTATTGGGCATAAAATCTAAAAAGACATTTTTCAAAATCCACTGTTAAAAGAGTTAATTATTCATCCTGCAAAGAAAAAAAAATTATAAAAAATAAAAAATTCCTTCTAAAAATGACAAATTCTTCTTCATACATTTTTAGGTCTGGTTTGGTGTTTATAATATATGATTCTCCTCTAAAGACTTAAATTAACAGACAGAGATAGAAATGTTCTCTTTGGGTTCTTTTCTTGCTAAAATACATCCTCGGTACATTTGTATTCTCTTGGTAAGACAAAGGTGAAACGAGCAAACTGTATAACACGCAATGAGACAATGAATGCTTCTCCTTATCCTGAACTTCAAAGGCAACAACCCTGTGCTGTTTCTCTTGACCCACGTTTGTTTTCACTTCCTTAACAATATCTAGTTGAATTCCAAACTCATGTCCCTTATTGAGCTGTTACCTTCATAGCAGGATTTTATCTTCTGTCTGAACACTGTCAGGTACCCTGAGCTCACAGCAGACACTGAGCAGCATGAAGTACACAGCTGTTTAATCCAGCAGTTGTGGGCTGTGGAGCACCTCAGTATCTTTGAATCACAAGGAGCTGGGTTTTGGTCCCAGTTCAATATGCCCTGAAGCCAGACACTTGTGAAAGATATGTCATTTTTAAAATAAGGCCCAGGACCCTTCCAGCCTACCATGAAGTGTGTTTACAAACCTGCAGCTCTCCTCTGTAAAGAAGCACAGCGTGTCTGTTCATGGGGGCATGCTGGAGCCACAGACACACAGCTCCTTACTGCCTACTGCCATGGGCATAGCTACCCCCATGACCCCCCAGCTTGCAGACCTGGCTTCTCAATCGCTGCCCCCTAAGCAGGCCAGGTCAATTTAAGCAGACTAATTTAAACAGCAGATTCAGATTTATTTTACTCATTTTCACTGAGGTGGGCTGGTGGAGCGCTCACGCAGGTGGCTGAGGGAGCAGATCAGAGTATCAAAGAGTGGATAGCACCGAAAAGCTTGGCAATACATCTTCTGCTGTCAGAGCCACATCCAGGAGAGACTGCCTATTGCCTGTTTTACTCTGAGTGCCATAATGCTGCATCTAGGCATTTGTGGGCGTAGTACTAGCTCATTTAAAACTTCCTTAAGTCTCTCTAGGTTATGTTGCACCCTGAAAAGAGCAAACACCTCCATAAACAAAGTCCTTCTCCACACCAAGGAAGGTTATGGCTGTGTTTTAGCCTCTGGATTGCCTTTGTCTTTGTCTTCCCAGCACTGTGAGGTCGCATGATGCAAGGAAAGAAAAGTTAGCACCAGTCTGTGACGCTCATTCATTGTGGGTAACCTGCCATTGCTGATGGAGCAAGGTGGTATGGCTAAGGATCAAAGATGCCAGTTGGAAAAAAACTGGTATAAATTCTGAATGCAGCAGATTACGCCCATTGCCAGTGAGATTTCAGTCCAATAAAAATCTTTTGGGGCTGAGCTTGCATTGAATAACCTTAGCCACTTAGGGTGGACATGTAAAATTAAGTGCTGTGAACACCCACACTAGCCTCTGTGTTTCACCTTCCTGATTTTTGCTGGGCTGATGGAATATTGTCCTGCATGTCTATTTCCCTTGCTTCCATCCTCCCCTGCTCAGGTCAGTGATTGACAAGAAGAGTGCCTCTCCTTCGCAAAGCTCTCACCCTGCTCCACCTCCCTGAGAGCTCAGTGGCAGCTAAAGATTGTCCTTCAGGTAGAACCTCTCTTCTGGCTCTGGGGATCAGCACTGCTAATTCACTTTTTCCTCAATGCTGCCTGCAGCAAACTGGTCAGAAGCCTGCTGATCAGCCTGATCCAGAAGAAACTTGTTCAAGTGAACTGAACTTGTTCAAGTGAACTGAGTATCAGGAGCAATCAAATTTGTGATGGTCTCTAAGCAAATATCCCCTCTCAGTAATTTTGGTTTGTTTGTATTGCTCAGGCAGCACCTATAATCAACTGTCCATGAAGTTTTTTGACTTAACAGTGGCATAGAGACATGAAAATATGCATTCACTTAAGCACATTCAAACTCCAGTTCTAAAAATACAACTGCTGCTGGGTAGGCAGATGGATTTAATGCATACATGTTTGTGAACAAAGAAATCTATTCATGTTCTGTAATGCTGCCCTAATCAGCTTCACACCTTATTTTTACCCTGGCAGTGATTTTCTGAAAAGGAATAAAATCAATCTGTCTGGTAATAAAACTTCAGTGTAAGAAGGCTTTTGGACGTACTATCAAAATAGACTGAATTGGTCTGCCCACAGTTCTGTAAGTTTTGATCAAAGTTCAAAGTAAGAAATTATCTTCTGCTGTGCAATTACACATCTGCGTATAGAATAGCATGCTCCTCATTCAACCACCTCCTTATATTAGCTGAATGTGTTACTCATATCTTGTTATAAATTGTACCTCTCCATAAGGAATCCATAAATAAGGTGTAAGTAATAGAATGGTATTCCCGTTCATATTTGCCTACTCTAGGTCTGCATTAAGCAAGTATTTCTTTGAATGCTAATCTAAAAGCCAATTTAATATTGTGTTTAAAAATTTCATAGCATAATACAGCTATCTGTAGTCATTAACTTGTGCATAACATTAATGTAAAATTTATTTGGAATCTTCTGTTTGATGGGAATGTGAAATACAGTTTCTTTTCAGTAATGATGGAAGATATTCGCAAGATGTTCATAGGAAGTGCATATAACTGGAATAAGGGAGCTTGAGTTTCTCTAAAAGCAAACAAATCCAATCCAAACAAATTTTTCTTCTAACATCACAGTGGAGCCATCTTCAACTCTGGTTTCAGGGCTGGAGATGTGCCCTCTGTAATGATGCCAGGGAAAGAAATGTCCAGGTAACAGCTTAGTGGTTTATACCTTGTGATTTTTAGAAATACTGAGACAAGCTTTGAAGATAAACGGAGTAACTCTCATCTTTACAGTGTGCAACTTGTAGCAAATGTGCTTGTCGGTAGTAAAGGCACAAAACAGAAGGCACAAAAGTCCTTTGTAAGGCAGACTTGATGCGGTTTTTTTCAATAGGTATAATGTAAGTACTTAGCAGAGTGTCTTTCTCTGGCCCCTTGACATTTAAACGGCAATCTATTAGTCAACTGATGTCATTGCCTAAAGTACATTCTTTCTAAGGATGACACTGATGATCTAATCGATCATCATTATTAAGCTAGCATCAATCAACTGCAGGTAGGCTACAGCAGCTGCCTGATAGATGAAGTTCCTCTACTAAAGTTGAGACAACGGATTTCTTTTGAATTCCTTGCCTCCTTGCTGTTTTTAAAACTCTCAAAATAGTGAAAAGCCAAATTCTGCCACTGTTTTCAATGGTGGTGTTATTTTAGATTCATGCTGGTGTAAGAAAATAAGAGTAAACTTATTTCAGTGGTGGGAAGACCACAAACGTATTATAGCTGTGGTATAGCAGTTCAGAAGGATAAGCAAGATATTGCTGTTAGGTGCCAAAGCAAATTTTATTAATAATTCTCAGGCTTAGACAGCACCAACCTAATACAGTGAAATAAACTGCTAGAAATTCCTAGTCTTTTCACAGCAAGTTTTAGCAAAAAGGAAGGGACATCCTAGAAATAAGACAAATGTTGATCTGGGCATTCATTCTTCCACTGCTGACTGTAACCCTTAGGTTTGAAGAAGATATTTTATTGAGAGTTTAATACACATTTGAGCAAAGTTAGGAGCTATTTGTCCTGGTTTTGTCTGAGATAGAGTTCATTTTTTCCTAGTAGTGGGTACAGTGTTGTGTTTCAGCTTTAGTCTGACAATGATGCTGATAACACACCAATGTTTCAGATGTTGCTCAGCAGCACTTATCAAGATCAGGGACTTTTCAGTCTCTCATGCTCTGACAGTGAGGAGCTGCACAAGAAGCTGGGAGGGAACACAGCTAGGGCACCAGACCTAAACTAGCCAAAAGGATATTCCATTCCACATAACATCATGCTTAGTATATAAATCACAGTGAAGCTGGGTGGAAGACACTCGAGTCGGGCTGGGCATCAGTCAGCCAGGTGGTGAGCAATTGTATTGTGCATCACTTATGTTTCCTGAGTTTTATTCCTCTTGCTGTCTCTCTATTTCCACCAGTAGTACTAGTATATGTATCTTTGTTCCAATTATTAAACTTTTATATCAGGCCATGGGGTTTTGCCATTTTTCCTATTCTCCAGGGAGGGTAAGTGAGCAAGTGGCTGCTCTGCTTGGCTGCTAGGACAAAACCATAACACTATTATAATTATATTAGTTGTATTCAGGGGATAAGATACCACAAGCTTCTGAGTGGATTCTTTTCTCCTTTTGCTGATGGGAAGGGAGTGAATCACCATAGAGCGGGTGTGGATGGCCAATGGCCTACACTAAGGTGATAGCAGTAAACAAGTGTGAGGAAAGAGGAGCTTTGCCAGGAAAGGGGCAGGCAGTCATTATCCTCTTCAATAAGTGAAAAAGAAGCAGAATTTAAAACACTTCTTTAGTCACTATTTGGTTATTCATCTTCTTCTCTGATAATGTAGGACTGACTTCTACAGGGCTAACCAGCTCACAGACTGCATGCTCCTTGTGGCAGAGATCTGGCACCCAGCATGGTTTAGAAAGATTCATCACACTCCAGAGCTGCTAAATTCACAGGGCCACAGCAATCCATATTACCAAGCCCATATTCAGGAAGGATCTACCCCTGCTGAGTTGCTAAAGAGTACCCAGAAGGAATAGTCCCTGACCATGGGGAAACAGAATGTGCACATGCCTTGTGTGAAATGACTTTCTGCTCTCTGAGAAATTATTTCCCCATTGCAAAGACTCACACCCTGATGGCACCAGGACAGTAGCCATGTAGTGAAATTATCCCATAATGGCACATTTCCCTACAGTGGCAGTGAGACCCAGGCAGGCAGAGCCTGTGCCACAGAAAGGAGATGTCATACCAGCCTTTGAAAGACAGGAACGAAAGGAAAAGGAGAAGCAAGCCAAGATGAGGGTGCCTGTCGGGTCTGCCTCATCCCTGTCAGATGTCAGCTGCCTCCACTGCTTCTAACTATAAAAGTGACAGATAGGTCCCTCATGCCAATGACTGCTTATAATCGTGCATGATGAAAGGATCTGAGATTATGGTGCTGTCAGAGGATTCTGTGTCAAACTGGAAATCTATATTTAGTATTTACCTCACTCGAAGTCACTTAAGTTGTTACAGCAATTCTTAGCCAATTCTGCTCACTGAGTGCCAGGTAAATGGAAAGTGCTTTACCATAAACCAATCCTTCAGCACAGCTTCAAGTGATGGCCAAAGATTTGGGCAGTTTGAGGAGATCAGCAGCAAATTGTGGGACATACATTAAGTGATGTAAATTACCTGGATGCAGGTTGGCCTTACTCAAGATGGTCAGCTTCTGTTCCTGATTCATAACAAATTCTCCAGTTGCATTTCTCCATCAGCCCAACTGTAACTATGCTAGAATAATCTCATCACTGCAACTCTACTGGGATGGCTCAAGAGTTTTCTGAGATGGATGAGTTCTCACCAGAATGAATCTTGTAACAGAACAACGGCCTTTGGGTGGACTCTGATAGCAGCTCTGGGCATCATTCATTGTGAGAGTATTAATCTGAAGGAAAAAGAATGAAATCACAAAGAGGAAGTTCAACTTTAATGAAATCAACTCCACTGAGACAAGAGGCAAATCATCCAACAGCCAAATATGCCTGCATGGATTTCTGCAGGCAGAGATGAGCTTGCTTTGCTCTTCTTCCAGTTAAAAGTCATAACCGGTCTAGTTCTTGATTGGTCTTGGCACACCCTGATCATCAGCAAACCATAGACCATCTACAGTTCGTGTTGCCAGAAATGGTGTGTTTGAACCCAAAGCAAACAGAGTAAAGCTGGATTCTCTGTCTCAACATTCCTGCCAATGATAACATTTAATTTTATTAACACTTCTTTTTAATAACATTTCACTTTACTCCTTAATGGTGGACAATGACAGCAGACTACAGCGCCAGCACCAAGGCTTTAGCTAAGAGAAACCAAGTGAGAGACAACACAGTAAAATTTTGGTAATATACGTCAGTGACAATGTGTCCTTACTACTCTGATCTGTTAGCATTTTATATATATATATACATATATTCTGTCTGATGTAAATATCTGCACAAGTGAGAAAGAGTTGGAACCTTTCACCCTATTCCTGAAATTATTCTTGGATTTGCCATAGACTCCACAGTTACCCAAGAAATGAAGTCTGATGTGCTCACAATCTGCTGGGGCATGGCTATAAATTATGTGCCTGACAGATTTTAAATTTGACCTTAAATACCGTATGCATTTAGCATAGACATCTAGTTAACAGCAACCAGCTCACAATGCTCAGTTCTGTGTGCTGCATGCAAGATTTCTTATGCTATACATGAAAGAGCACATTTTACAGGTTTCCAGAAACACTTATCTTGAACTGATTTTTCCGCCTCTGGGTCTCATTGATTTTGCCTTTTCATATACCAAATCATGGGCACATTTCCAGTTTACCTTTTTAATATTGCTCATAATTTTTGATGTTACAAAATGGCAGTACTGGGGTTATGACTTAAAATAATCAGAGTAACCACTGACATACCTGAAAGACTGAGAATTTTCCTGTAAGAAAAACTTTCGGTTTACATGCAAAAATACCCTGCTCGAAGTCTGGGCTGAACAAGGCAGAATGAGCCTTAATAGAAGCCTTTTTTTCTGCCTAGGCTCCTTTCAAGAAGAGGAGAAGGACCTTTCTCAGAAGGATGCACTGTACCTATACCTGAAAACACTCAAGCTGACTTTTGCAGTACCTGCTTCTGGAAGAGAAGGTCCTCAGTACCCAATAGAAACAAATCAAATCAGTGGCCTTTACTTTAAATACATTGTAATATCTTCCAGAGATCAAGCTGTTTTGTTTTTCCCATCTAAGGCTGGTGTTGAGGTGTGAAGAACTGACCTATCTGCTGGAGCTTGAGCAAGACCTCACTACTTTACTCGCAACCCAAACACAAAGTTTCTGAGATTCATTGGGCACCTTCAGCACTAATCTGCCTTTTAAGTAATAAGTGAGATTTTGTTCCCACTTATACCAGAAGAAATTCTGAGTAAATCAAGCAGGCGACTCTGTATGTCCTGAAGTTAACAAATCCCCCAGGACTCCCTCTCAAGCTGACTTGTTATTGAGACCCAGTTTCACATTTCTCACACATTATCATGATGTTCAGGAACACTTCATAATATTCAAACAATGGTATTTTATTTATAAACTCCCAACACACAGCACCCCATAAAAAATAAATCTGCAGCTTCTTCAGATTGCTTGTGTGCTCCCTGGTCAGTGTAAAACCATGCAATGGTCGGGAAAGGCCCCACTGACTTCTTCAAAAGGTATGTGGAAAAAAACAAACTTTTCAAAACCTTTTGCCTCATTGAACATCAGACCCTCACTCCTTTGCTCACAGGGTCTACTTTCTGCCAATGTGTGCATGCTGATACTGGAATGCTGAGTTAAAATTACTCCAAATACTAAGAGCTTTCAAAGCTTGTGAAAGAAATGACAGGAAATCAGGTTTTGCAAAGAAAGCCAGTACAGAGACTTTGATCGCCATTTAGAAACTGCAAGTCAATGGAAGGCTCTCGAGATCATATTTCTTGACCTCTTGTCAGGAATTCTCACTTATCCTGCTGGCATTTCTGAGTCAGATCAAGACGAAGCTTCCTACAATCCTACTGGCCCAGATCTTTTAGCATGCCTATTAATTCTTCACTACTACCCCCCTAAAATTTGTCTTTACAGACTTACTGAATGAGCCTTACTCCAATAATGCCTTCAAGATTCAAACCAAGTGCCCCTAAGGCCAAGCATACAGACTTTTGCTGATGCTGCCTGTCAGTCCCAAGATGCTGAGTCTGAAAATGCCCATATCTTCTGGGGATCTTACTCTAAAACACTGCATTTGGGGACTGCCATGCAGAATCCTGAATATGGAGATACTAGATCATGGAGGGAAGGCAAGGAGAAGGAAAATAAAGATAGCAACAGCAAAGTAAAGCTAAGTAAATTTAGGCCATCAGCACCAAAACTGTTTCACAAGTATTTCACTACTTTGCCCTTTAAAAAAAGGACTTCTACATTTGTGCTTGGAAAGTTACTGAAATATACTGATAAATATTTATAATTTCTTTTCTATTTAAATAGATGTAAGTAAAATGTTATACTTTATGCCTCGTCTGTTCTGGTGCTCCTGAATATATAGCAGAAATGTAAAACAGAAAGATAACCTGAAAAAAGGTAACAAAAATATCGGACTAGTATATGATGAGAAAGGAAAAAAACATGGCTTATCCCTGAAATCTGATGGCAATTCCATTAATTCTTTTTAATTACACTAGCATTATGTGCATTAAAAGTTAATTGCCAGAAGAGTACATATCATCAAATGTTTATGCATCTAAGATACAGAAATTATAACAGATTTACCAAAATAGTCATCCGGGGCTTCTTCTGACGAATGTCTGAATGCAAATGACTTATTAATTGAAGAAAAGAGAAACTTCTGTACCACTGTTGAAGGACACCAGTTTTGTCCTCAGCTAATATAAATCAGTCCAAAAGGCTCATTCAGCATTCTTCTGTCTCAGTGAGGTATGTGCATTGTACCAATGATATTACTAGGTTTATAACCAGCAAGAATTTATGCTAGCAGAGAAGAAAATCAGGCCCATTAAAATCAGTATTCTTTTCACACTGTATAACAACCAGGGTTTAAGCATATTTCTTTAAGGCACAAAGCAAGTGAAACATTCATAAATGTGACAAATGATCATCACTTATCATGAAGCTTGATCCAAACTCCATCAAAACAGATGGAAAGACTCTTGATCTCATCGTCTATTGGACTTCTCCCATTTCATATTATACTGTGGTGCTCCCTTCCAAGTCTTCTGGAAGAAGCCTATGAGACATCTCAGAGAGCACACAGTACAGTGAGGGTTGGATTTTCTGAGAAGGGAAAGGTCAGCAATCCCAATGTTTAAAAATTTAAATTATTAACAGTGCTTGCGCACCAGTCTTTAGTCACTTGGAATGGGATCTCTAGAGAAGATACTTTTTAATCTGTACATGGAAGACATGACTGCAGTTAGTTATCTCCTTTGTCTGACGGGGTGAATCCAGAGAGCATCCTAAATATGAGGCTTCGTGTGAAAGGAATAGAGGACAAGTCCTAATGACTTAATTGCCTACTATTGCATCTTTTGAGGGGAAAAGAAGTCCTACACTTTTCCCCTTCCTAATGAGCTTAAACACTAGGTGCATTAACTGCTTCCTGCATGTTTGCTCTGTGTCCTATACAGTTCCCAGCTGGGAGCATGCCGTCTGGACGCAGTCTGCTGGAGGTAGCTGGAGTGCCCACTGGGAAACAGTGGAGCTTTTCTTGAAATCCCCACCCTGAATAAAGCCACTGGTGAATAAGATGAATACCCTTCAACTGCACTGTTCCCAAATGTCTTCAGAATCAGGCAAGGGTTATCCTCACTGTTTGTCCTTTTCAGGTTGGTCTGTTTTGTAGAAAGTGTTTAGAGGGACTGAGACTGTGTAGCAGCCTGATTGCCAAGAAATTCCCATGGTGAGCAGTCAAGTGGCAGGCTGTTCCAACAGTGTGACAGGTCATCTGAGTTTATCTCCTGCATGCATGGGTATTCGTTAGAATCATAGAATAGTTAGGGTTGGAAAGAACCTTAAGATCATCTGGTTCCAACCCCCCTGCCATGGGCAGGGACACCTCCCACTAAACCATGCCACTCAAGGCTCTGTCCAACCTGGCCTTGAACACCACCAGGGATGGAGCATTCACAACTTCCCTGGGCAACCCGTTCCAGTGCCTCAGCACCCTTACAGGAAAGAATTTCTTCCTCATATCCAATCTAAACTTCCTCTGTTTAAGTTTGAACCCGTTAGCCCTTGTCCTCTCACCACAGTCCCTAATGAAGAGTCCCTCCCCAGCATCATTGTTTGTACACAGCAGGATAACAGGAACAAGAGTAACTAAGAACCTTTTCTCTTCTTACCTTCTCCTGCCCACTCCTCCACCTTGCAAAATCCATGGATCAAACCACTCCCTGAGACACTGAGAAATGTGGGCTTCAAAACCACTTTGAAGGGATTAAAGCTGACCCAGCATCTCCCATACTGTGGTAGTGAGTGCTCCTGCCTCTGAGTAACTGACCAAAGCAGGAGCTACTGCCACCAAGATGTTTAGGGTTTACAGTTCAGCGAAAAGAAAAGGAGGACAATTACACATGACTCAATCTGAACACAATTTGTTCCCCATTTTGCCAGCTATCAATTAGTCACGCACCCCTAAATTTGAACAGTAACAAATGCCTCTCAAGAACCCTGAGTCCACAAAAGATAGCAAAGACATTTAGAAGCAAGAAAATAGGAACAAATATTTACCTGGTGTCACATTTGAGATTGCTTTATACAGTATTCTAGAAGTGCTAACTGATACAAAGGTTTGCTTGTTCAAAGTGTTGTGTTAATATTAACTTAGTAAAACTACTCACGATTTATAACTAAACTAAATCACAGCAGAACACTGCTATAGAAAAAGCACATAAACTCACAAGTCAATGGACAATCTTACTACCTCTTTGGTGTCCCAAGCATGCCAATGCTAAGATAAACCCTACAGTCAGAACAGAAGGTAAAATTCATGCATTTGCTCTGACCTTCGACATCTTCCTATTATCAGCTGCTAAATTGTGTATGTAAAAATCATCAAGGGGAAAAAGGCCATGGTGTCAACTTAAGAAGGGCTTTCAGTATAACTGAGGAAAAATGTAGTGGGAAGAATGATGCAAAGATTGTCCTTTGCCACTGCAAGAGAAACAAAACAAGGACCCCAGGGGAAGTTCTCCTCCAAAAGACACGCAGTCGCTCCCAGAGGTACTCTAAGGTCTGTCAAACATCCACCTGGATGGATGGTCTTGTTGAAAGCTGCTCCTGACCTTTTCTCTCAGCCAGTCAGAACTCCCCTTCCAGACCAAACCTATTTTCTAGCAGCTATGTATGCCTTGTTCCTGCAATTCAGCAAAACTGCCCTGTAGTAGAGCAGTCAGAAACTGATGTAGCTGCTGATGCGGCTGGGCTTTATCTACTCCCGCACCTGAATTCGTGGGTGGGGACTGGGTAGCTGGCAGGCACCTAACAGCAGAACTTAGGGATGCTGCTGGTAGAAAGCATCTTTACTGAAGAGAGAATCATAGAATCATAGAATAATATCACAGAATGGTTTGGGTTGGAAGGGACCTTAAAGATCATCTAATTCCAACCTCCTTCCACTAGACGAGGCTGCTCAAAGCCCCATCCATCCTGGCCTTGAGCACTGCCAAGGACACAAGTATCTCAGCCTGTATTTTCTCTGACTCCATATCACAACTATGCAGCACACTGGAGATCAGCTTTTTCCCTGCTAGTCCAAAGTTAACCATATGTATTTATTTGTGACTTGACTTGATGTGCAAAAATGCCTCCAAGCACTCTGACAGTAATTAAATTTACAGTCCCCATAGGATTATTCCACGAATGATGACAATGTAGGTATTGACAAGGTGCTTACAAATCCACACTGTTCCAGCACACAAAATGAACACGTGTCATGCTGAAGGAGTAGTACTGTTGTTGGTATACGCTCACCTCCCACATGAAATGCCATCATACCTGTTAAAACACTTGAAAATGTGTTAGCACTCAACCAAAAACATTTTCAAAATAACACTTGAACATAAGAGCCCCTCACTGTGGAAACTTTCCCCTAATTTCCTGCTAACATTTACTTGCTGAAGAAGCTCACTCCCCAAGGAAATTGCAAGAAAGAATTAGGAGACCCGTTGGCTGAGCTGAATGCCCAGACTGTTAAATGCTTTTTAATGTGATCCTGACATTTCTCATTCTGACCCTGCTTAACACAATGCTTTTCAATCCTGCGTCCTGATAATGTTTTATTGAAAAGAGAGAGTAACGAAGTGCAAAAACTTCTTGCAAGTATCCACAGGTCACCCACATGGTGTTTAAGACAAACCTCTGAGAACATCAGTGTTGCACTGGCAAGCACTTCAGAAAATGCTGGAATTGAAGTTGCCTGTGGAAAAGGCGGTGTATGACTGCGGAACTGAAGACAGTGATAGAGCAACAGAGGAGAGCGTGATAATCCCCTGTATGGGGATTGTACAGGCAAAGTAATCATGTTATTTTGTAGCTTTCAGTGCTTGAAGCTTTCAACCACAGTATTCTTCCTGATTGTTTTATGTGCAATTTCCTATCTCTGCCTTCTTTTTTTTTGTACAGCAAATAGAAATGCTCTGGCACTCCGGCATTGTTTCACAGTGACATTCACCATCAGCAGCACCACAGCCACCACAGAGTCACCAGACAAGGCAGCAGAAATAAATGTGATTTCTAGAAACCTCATCTCTTGACCCACCTTAGTTACAGCCTCTGGTCAAGCTGTGGTTCAGCCATGCAACAGGAGAGCAGGAAAGCTGAAGGTGAACCTGAATCTCCAAGTCCAAGTGCTTCAAAAACAAGCACTGGCATGATACTGCACTGGGTCTGGCTGGGTTGAAGTTAGCTGTCTTCAGAGTAGCTCATACGGTTTGGATTTATGATAAAAACAGTGTTGGGAACACACAGATCTTTCAGCTATTGAGCAACAGTGCTTGCACAGCATCAACCACTGTTCTTCACTCTGCCCCACAAGGAGCAGGCTGGAGGTGGGCAACATGTTGGGAGGGGACAGAGCTGGGGCAGATGACTCAAAGGAATGAATATTCCACACCACAGAACACCACACTCTGCCATAAAACCTGGAAAGATCAGTTTTCAAACCACTGCTTTCCAAATAAGCCATTGCTCAGAGACTGGCTGAACACTGTGGGAATGGCTGCCTTTGAACATTTCCTTTTCCTCCTTTCTTCCTTTCACTTACTGAACTGTATTCACCTCTACCCAGCAGTTTTTCTCACTTTTTATAGAATCATAGAAACATATCACAGAATGGTTTGGGCTGTAAGGGACCTTAAAGCTCATCTAGTTCCAAGCTCCCTGCCATGGGCAGGGACACCTCCCACTTAGACCAGATTGCTCAAAGCCCAGTCCAACCGGGCCTTAAACACTGCCAGGGATGGGGCAGCCAAGGCTTCTCTGGACAGCCTGTGCCAGTGCCTCACCACCTCAGAGTAAACATTGTTTTCCTCATAATCTAAATCTACCCTCTTTCAGTTCAAAGCCCTTCCCCCTTGTCCTATAACTACGTGCCCTTGTAGAAATCCCTTCTCCAGCTTTATTACAGTCCCTTTTAGGTACTGGAAGGCTGCTTTACAGTGTCCCCACAGCCTTTTCTTCTGCAAACTGAACAAGTTCAATTCTCCCAGCCTGTCTTTGACAGGAGATGTGCTGCAGCCCTCTCAGCATCTTCATGGCCTCCTCTGGACTTGCTGTGACAGGTCCACATCCTTCTTATACCGAGGGCCCCAGAGCTGAATGCAGCACTGCAGGTGGGGTCTCACAGGAGCAGAACAGAAGGAGAGAATCACCTCCCTTAACCTGCTGGTCATGCTCCTCTTGACACTGCCCGGGATATTGTTGGCTCCCTGGGCTGCGAGCTCATGTTGAGCTTCTCTTCAACGTGCACCCCCAAGTACTTCTCTGCAGGGCTGCTCCCGATTCCTTATCTCACTTTCAATCCTCTGATCCTCTCTCTGATCCCACTCTCCCTGGCGGAGTGGCTGGGTGGAGGCTTTGTTGCTAGCTAGGATCAATCAACCACTGAAGATCCTAAACTTTATTTTCCTGTTGTTTGCAGTGGCTAGTGGTTAGTGTGCCAGTGCTGGGTACCAGGAGGTCACCCATCGCGTGCACCACAACAGCAACAAGAAAAATGACACTGTTGGTGCTGTAAAACCAGCAGGGAGGATGCACCTTGCTGGCTCTTCCTCAAGCAAGTTGCTGAATCTGAGCAGTCCTCTTCTCTGGCCAGTACAGAAAACCCAATGGCCCTGTGCTACCTGACATAGGAGTTTGAGTAGCCAGCAAATATGTGGTCGAATATATGGTAGTCACCAGCTAAAATAACCCTTGCTCCTTCCTCTCTTCAAACCTGTAAATTTGATTCAAAGTTTAAATGTCAGTGCTTGTCACATCTGCTTTTGTCTGCTGTGGGCTAGTCCTATGATAGAAATGTCTTCACATTCTTCTGTTCATCAAAATGATTTTGAGTGGACCTGACATTTTCCTGGCCGCACTGTGATGACTAATGACAGTATATATATATGTCATGTTCTAACTTGCAGTTTGACAACAGTAAAAAAAATGCAAGAACTGTTGTGCTTCAAAATGCACAAAGTCCTGAGCCATGATACAAATTCGAAGTCACACCATTACCCTAGGATATGAGTTTCCATCGGGATTAGAAGGTGATTTGATTTATTTCATTCCAATAATGTTATTAAACTTCTGATTTACTTGAAATAGCCCTTCATTTCGCCTGTACTGTTGTGCAATTTACATTGAAACTTGGAACAGTTAACTGAAGGGTTCTGTGAAGAGCTCCCATAGGCACAATCAGCGGTCAACGGTGGCAATTCAGCAACAGTGTTTGCGATATCTACACCATCACGAGCACGTAGCAGGCACCACTCTCAGACTGTGTCCTATCGGATGACCTCACAAGACAAGCATTGCTACAAACTGTAACCAACATTGCTAATTACCAACGTAGCAACAAAAATGGAGCAACTGTAGAAGTTTACTGAAGCTGTGGAGATTTCTGAATGATCTAAATGCGTGCCGGTAGCGCTGCCTTCTTCTTTGTAAGAGTGCGAGAGTCTATTATTTCCTGAAGCTGGGCAGATTCTTTTCTAATAGTATTAACATGCTCCAAAATTAGCCCCATTTTAATATGCAGAAAAGATACCAAAGAAGTAGCCACCTTTGAGGGTCTGGGGCATCTTGAATACGATTTAATGGCAAGTGTGAAAAACAAATGAGTGTCATAAGTAGTCCCCAGAGATTTCCAAATGCCATAAGCAGACAGCGAGTTACTGATTGTTGCTTAACATGCCTGTGGAAAATAATGGGGTAACAGCATCTGTGCTGTAGCAACTAAAGTTATTCCATCTGTTGTGCCACCACCAATATTTGGACATGTCCAGAGCTGAAGCCTCATTATTTGTAATGCCAGCTCCACTGTAACTAGAAACGATAGCAAGCAGGCTCCCAAACCCTTGTGCTTTTGTTGTCTCACACCGAAACTGTGAAGCAGTTTGAGGAAGAAAAGGCAAATCAATAAGCAATTATTTAACAGCCCTCACCACTCTTTGCCCATGTCAACTAATGGAACTAATAAATAATTCATGGCTCTCTTGCTACCTCGCTGGAGACGGTGGCAGTTTCCTCCAATGTGTCATCGCTGTTGATAAAGAGGTGACAGGGATGATCTTTCCCCATCTCCTTTCAGTCACAAGTGGCCTCGTGAGTTTGACAGTGGTAGTTCAGTGTCTCTCTGCCAAGCTGAGCAGGTCTGGCAGGGAAAAAGGGAGGCCCAGAGTGCCCAGGCTGCCTAATTATAAGGTGTCACTTGTATTCAGTCTCCTCCTAAAGATGCAAGTGGGCCAGGAGGCTCATGTACATGGTCCCACTCCTGCGTATCTCTGATGTAGTTCACATGAGTGATGCAAGCTGGGGAGTGCCAGGACACTGGCAGAGGCTGAGGGCTTGCTGGGGAGCAGGGGCAATGCCCTGGGGCAGGAGGACAGGCACTGTCAACCAATCCCATCCCACCCCAGGCAGGAGCAGTGCAGCCAGAGGCACCGGGCAGCCCCAGCTCTGGGAACTGGGCACCTCCCTGGGGATAGGCTGCGGCCAGGATGGGATGTCTGCCAATGGGTGATGATCAGGATCAGGCCCAGTGAGGCTAAACTAGGTCAGATATTCCTAGGATGGCTGGGCTCAGTTCTGGCCACATCATCCCCATGACGCAAGGGGCCACCCTCAGTTGCACCAGCCCTGATCTGCCCCGAGCCTGGCAGCCAGCACTGGAGCAAGCAATGTGCTCAGGGCCCTGACAGGCAGAAAACTAAAACTCTCCTGAGATGAGCTCATGAGAACTGGAAAAGCAGGCAAGCTGTCAGGACACAGCCCCTTCCATGGGTCTCCATGCACCACAAGACCACACGATTCATTAGGCAATCTGCAGTTTAAAATCAGGTGGTGGGATTTCTACAGTCGCAGCTTATATTTATTAATATCCATTATTTCAAGGCTAACTACAAACACCACCATTTTTATGTTATTTCTGGGTTGGTATTTTTAAATGTAACATGGCAAGCTCTGTGATTTCTTTTCCTTTGCACACCAGCAAAGAAGAGCTATTGTGGGTGACTGGGGAGTCTGATGCAGTCAGATCTGACTTCTTCTTTGGTTTCTTTGATGGGAGGATATTTCTCACCAAGTTTCAGAAAACTGCATGCATCATCTTCCTCATCCAAGTCTTCATGTGTGAACTTTTGGACATACCAATATTACAAGCCTTCAAATACATATGAAGGAGGCAACAGGTAAGATAGAAGAGTAGGTAGTAGTGTACTTTTACATCATGGAGTACCAGGTTATACTGGGAATCAATAGGAAGTTCAGACTCTGAACAGAGATGTCTAATGGGGTGATTTCCAGAGGATGCTTCCCAGAAATCTCTTTTAAGACCTTATAAATGCTTACCTCTTCAGGGGACTTCAATTTTTGATTCACATTTTTCACAGGTACCTGCTTTACACTGAGTTTTTGTCCTGAATTCAGTGGGTACGTTTCGGGTGCTTATGAGAATAACCTTAGAGAAAACTTATTGTTTTGAAATAGTATTTCAAATTGAAAGAAATCACACATTGAGAAACTCAAAAACCCTGGCTTGGAGCAGAAATTTTGTCCTCATATCAGAGACAGTTCTCTGATGCATTTACAAAGTCTGAAGGATCTTTATTTACATGGTCCCAGTTGGATTTGTTGGCATTTGATACCCAAATTCTCTAAAGATGTTGTGGCACCAGGTATCTCCAGCTCAGGCTGTAGAGGCTGAAAGCAGTTTTTTCTGTAGCTGGTTTTCTGGACTGTCAGGAACCAACATGTCATTGTTGGAGACGTCTTCCTCTCCTGAATCACCCCAAGTCCACCTATTACAGTTTGGATGAGCAGCAAATTCCCTGTCTGTCCATCACCTGCCATGCTTTGCTTAATTTTGTGGAGTGGTCCTGAAGTGCATGGGTTGCACTCCTGCAAAGTGAAATTATTTAGGGGACATATGGTTCTAATGTAAGGGAGGTCCCTGCCCATGAAAGGTTGTCCAAAGTGAAAAGCCCTGAAAGGTTTATGGGGTGGGCACACAGTCCTGAGCGCATACCATTTCACTCCAAAGGTCTACTCCCATCAGGCCACAGCATTCACCAATGAAGACATAGCCTTTCTGTAGTCTAAAGAAGTAGCAATTTCCCATCTCAAATGCAAAGGACAAAGACCGGGCCAGGGAAAATGAAGGTATAAGGAACCTATCTCAATATAAAAATGAGTTCGGTTTTGTCAGTACATGCTATGAAGTTCATTTAGACCTTCAGACAGTGAGTCTCAAACTGGTATGAGGAAGCTTCGGCAAGATAAATGGAAGCCAACTGCAGGTGGAAGTGAGAATGGAACAAAGAGCTGGGAGGAGAGAAGCAGAACAATGGCTGGCAGCATCCAAACCATAATTCAGTGAATAGGTCATGGGTGAAACCCACAGAAGTTTTGCCATTGACTTCACCCTAGAACTCCAAACTGCTTTACGTCTGCCAGCTTGAGCAGGGTGTGATTTTAGGGCTGTTACAAACATATTTGAACTTCCAAATAAAAAATTGCCCCATCAACAAATCACTTCCTGCTCTCATGTTGCAGTTGTGCCTGTAGCTGTAAGCTAAGCACAGCCACTCGGCAGGAAGTAGCTGTCGTTGATCTACTGGCTTAAATAGCAGTTTCTTAGATTTATACCTGCCTGATATCCTACTCTTGGAATTTGGCAGCTAGATGAAGAAAGGACTTATTGTGAAAACTTCTATATTTTAAAATGAAAATGTCTGTGTGGTCTAAACCTAAGTATGTATTATTAAGCCTATTACCAGCTGTAATTCACTGCAAGGCAACAGGACACATGAAAAGAACAGGATGCAATTCAGGTAAATCAGAAATCACTTCGGGCTTCATAATATTCATAACTTATACCTCCTGCAGTAAGTTGGTTAATCGGCAGAGGAAATGCACAGGATCTCTATAAATTATTTAATTAAGAAGTGACAGAAAAAGATTATTAATGAGTGACACTATGCTATAATGCCCTCATGGCGAGACCACCTGCAGTTTAATGAATTAACATTGTTACAAGGATCTTTGCTTGAGACTTATACATTTAATTTGATTGTGTTAAACATGCCACTTATTTATCTTTATTAATGAGATTTCTATTTTTAGATATTGGTCTCAACATGAGCAATGGGACAATACAATCAAAAGCTGCTTCCATGATATATACTCTCTAGTGGAGGAGTGCAGTGTTTCTTTGTGCATTCCTTCCATTCTTTAATTTTTCATCTGGTCTTGCTGGAACTACAAGCATTAGCCATGACAGAGACAGCATCTAAAGAGCAGGAGGTTATAGAGACTAATTAGGTGATGAAGGAGGCTCACTCCTATAAAACAGCTTTAACTTCATGTAATGTTTTTTATTACAGCAGGAGAAATGTCAGATTTAAATATGAAGCCTGCTCTGTGCAGTTACATTTCTCTTCTGCCTACTTACCTTCCTCACATAGCCAATCATCCCAAAAGCTGAAGCCTTCATTTCCTTGACTCTAACACTTCATGCATTTCACCTACTGTTGTCTCACAAATCCTTTTTTATAACCTGGTGCAAGACCTTATTGAAAATATGGAGTCAGTCAAGCCTAAATGAAGCCTCAGACCCAAACTGGAGAAAATATCAACATGGAAAAGTCCCACTTAACCTTGCAGTTATGAAAAACAAACAAATGAACAATAGAATCAAAAGTGGTCATTTCCACAACTCCCCAGCAGAAAACACTAGCACAGATCACTTTCGAAGACCAGTTTAGAGTCAAGTTCAAAGGATACTGGAGTATCTTCAATATGGAAAATTCTGTAAAAACTACTAAAAAACCAGGAAAAATCCTAGTATAGTTGAATCATTTACTCAAAAATCCATTCATTGTGAAATGAAAAGTTAACTATGAAATTTTTTATCACTTTCTTTGCTGAATTAAAACCACAAAAATGAACTTGTCTTTCTTACAAAAAATTGGCTGTTACCACAACTGCCCTAGTCTGAAGAAGAGCTAAAGGTCAGGTTACCTTTCAGAAGGTAAACATCTTGAAGGTAAACTAAAAGTCACTCCACTACAAATACAGCTTAAGGTTTATACACCTACATAAAATACTGAACTGATCTCCTGTCCAAATACCCCAATATTTTAATTCGTCTTATTTGTTTGATTATATTGAAGAATTCTTTTATTTTCTTCTTCAAGAAGAAGAAGAATAGCAGGATCCTGAGGCAGAGGAAATGTTTCAATATAAAAGTAAAAGCAGCATTCTATTTAACATACAAGAATGAGAAAATGATCCACTCATGGGTGAGCAAGTGCCTTTGGTGCATGTCCTGGTAACTTCCTCAGTGCCATTATTTTGTCTACAATAGAAGACCATAACAAGAATTAAACATGGAAGCTGTATCTTAAATACATTTTAGAACAGTTACATTCTTGCATATAATTAATAAAGCTCCCGCTATACTAATTAGATATTCAAATTCACCTGGTGGCTTTGTTGACACCTCCTACGCATCCACTGATACAGCTATGGATAAGATGCAGGAACCATACAGTTATTTTAGGATTGTCTTCATACAGAAAACTGTTGCAAAACCTCAGTAATGATGCAGGAACGTGCAACAGGAACTTCTTCAGTCTGGATTTTATACTCCTTCTGCATATAAAACCAGAAATCATCATGTAGCAGAATTCAGACTTTTAGCACTGCTTTACAAACACAGAAGGTATAAAATAATCCCATGTCCTTATAACTTACTGTCACTTATGTCAACAACAACCAGGGTATCTGAAGCAAGTTTACCATTTGAGAAAGCACATTCTACGAACCTGCTCTGCTCTTTGCTGAATTCAAAAGGACCAGCAGGTGCATTTTAGAGGCAGATATTTGCTTCTCAGATATTTCAAAGGGGGCAGCGGGCACTCGCTGGTGTTTGAGGAAGGAGCTGTAGAGCTACAAGGAGCCATAGTGACAGTAGCAGGGCCCCATGTGCATCCCCTACTCCAGGAACTGGCCTCAGGCTCACAGCAGTGCAGTGCTGGCACAGATGAGGGCATCCCCCATCCCTGTGCCCATAGGAGGACATGGCTGCAACCAAATCGGGCCATCCTTGTTTGTCTTTGACCCCAGTTCCCCTCACTGGGCCTGATCCTGACCCCCTCCCATGGACTGACATCCCATCCCAGCTTCAACCTGTCCATGAGTTGAGGATCCTCCACTGCAGTGGTGGGTTCTTGGCTGATGCCCCACTGTCTGGCCCCACACAGCCGGTCTGACTTTGAGCTGCAGCAGGGAGTACAATGGCATTTTATGTTCAGTTTGCATAGAAAAACATACATGTTCAAGGCAAAAGGTTCAGGTCCCTTGTGGGACATTCACTTCAACTGATTTTAAGAGAAGAATCCAGCTGCCTGAATATGAGTGCCTGGTGCCACACAACGTTTCTTAGGCTCTGTCACCTGGCCTCCAGCACTGCTCCAGTAAGGCACAGATTTCCCACCATTCCTGCAGTACACCCCCAGCCTTCCATGGGCTGGGCCATGTCTAAATGCCTAAATGCCTATTCCAGGGAACCTGAACTGAGCCCTGACTGTCTGTATCATAAAAATGAAATTCTTCTTCAGTTTAACCATCTAAATTTAGCTATGACAGATGTTGCCATGGGAGACGTGTCTAAGCTCCCATCATTGTCAGTGGAGCTCTAGTCAATACAGTCAGGAGAAGTAAAGAGCTGCCCAGACAGAAGCTATTACTTTCTAGTGGGCTAAATCACTACCTTGAATGTCATGGAGCAGCAGGAGTGGTTCTGCTTTGGAAGGGGAGCTGGAAGCTGAGGGTGGCAGCAGGGCAGGCAAGGTTGTGTCTTCACTGACCATTGGACAGTCCTGGAGCATCTGTGTGAGCAGAGCTGAGCAGAATTAGCTGAAAGCCCAGCGAGTCTGTAGTGGCAAGGCAGACCTGAGGCCAGGCCAGAAAGGCAAATCAAGGAGCCAAGGTCAGGCTCAGGGAGCTGAAAGGTGATGCAGGGGCACTCCTGCACTGCGGCTCTGTTAGAGACAAAGTGAAAGAGGTCCTGAGTAGCAGAAGAGCTGCACCCCACTGAGTCAGAGGGATTTGCACAGGTCCCTGTCAGCAAGCATCATTATCTGCACTGAATAATCAATTTCTCTGTCCAGGGATAGGTATTTTGTGCTGTTGGGATGTCCTAGCATACCCCTCCTGACATCTAGCTGCTGCTTCAGAAGGGCTGGTGTCTCCTATGGTCTTTCTGCCAGCCCTGAGTAAGTGCATTAGATTCTCTTAGGAATTTTAGTGGCTGTATACAGGAATTTAGACACCAGTCCACACCATGGAGAGTCCTACTTGTAGACAACTAATTGTAATTGGCAGCTAAATCCCATTCCAAGGGTCTTGCCTGAGCCAGTGTCTGGACTCCCTTTGCTAGCAGTGCTGAGAGAGAAGCAATTCCAGAGGCAGTTCAGCTCATTTGGGCAAGTTGAAGAAATCTCTCTTTAAAGGTGCATTCCTCCCTCTGGATAGAGGAACCTAGATGATTGATGAGAGGATAGCTATCTAATAACCAGCGAAAGTTTAATGAGATGTCCCCCACCCTTTGTGTTTAGACATGTGGCTGTGCAAGGGATACTGATTAAAGTCTACAGCCTAGTACAAGTTCCCAGTGCAATGGCTCACTAACACTGAGGGCAGCTACACTGCACATACACCTACAGCGTAAAACTCTGCACGTGTGTCTTCTCAGCCCTGGCAACACCAACTCCCAGCTCCTCAGCTTCTGTCTGTACCTTCTCAGGATCTTTGTAGAAGCTCTGTTTTATCTGCAGCACTTGAACAACTGAAGGAGCAAAGCTGTGTGTGCTCTAATGCATAAGGGCCCACACAAAAGCAGCAAAAAGGACCAATTTTCTCATTTTAATCCAATAGTTTAGTCAAAGCAACAGTCAACAGGTTGGAGACCTGTGCTCAGTGACCTGCTCTAATCCTTACATACCACTCTTCCAGAGCCCTCTCTGAAGGAAAAGGGAAGAAACAGTAGACAGAAAGAATACATGAGAGCATCTAATCAGATGTGTAGAGCACTCATCTGAGAGAGGAGAAATCAGCACTTCAGCTTCTGCATCAGCTATTATTTATTTCATCAAAGGACTGCCTGATATAAACCACAAACATTAATTGGCACAGAGAGTTGTGGTATCAAAGTTCTTTGTTCTTGTTCTTATACCCCAAGTAACTATGGATCCCAGTGAAAAATGCGTAAAAATTACATAACTCATTTGCTTCTTTATACATCAACTCATCAAAAGCCTATTGAAATATTTCTTCCTGCTCCCTGCATTACACAACCCCACTAATCAAGCCTGGAAGTTTGTTAAGGTGATTAATACAGCAACTCAGTCTTTTGTCATGGATTGATGTTAAGGTGGAGGACAGAATGAGGACAGAGCCAGGCTCTTTTCAGTGGTGCCAGTGCCAGGACCAGAGATAATGGGCATAAACTGAAAAAGTGGAGGTTCCCTCTGAACATCAGGAAACACTTTTTCACTGTGAGGATGACCAAGCACTGGCACAGGTTGCCCAGGGAGGCTGTGGAATCTCCATCCTTGAAGATATTAAAGAGCCAGCTTTATATGGTCCTGGGCAATGTGGTCTAGGGTGGGCCTTCTTCAGCTAAGGGTCAGACTAGATGACTTGCAGAGGCCCCTTCCAACCTCAGCTCTTCTGGGAGCATGTGCTTATTTCACTCTCTGGGTCTAGCCAGATGCGCTGTGTCAGTAGGGTATTCCAAGTGCTTCAGGGCTGCCTCATGAGCACCGAAGAACTCAGGCACCAAAGTTTGGAGACTGATGAAAACCTCTGCAGAAAAGAGAACCTTGTAAAAAGTAAATAGATTACTCAGGCACATGGCACATTCTGCTTTGCCCCAGGGAAAACTACTGGAAAAGGTCAATGATTCCATTTATTTCTGACCCACTTTAAACTCTGTGCAAAGCACATGATTTGGTGAGCTCATTTACACTGTGTTGAACAGCACAGTGAATATGCCTTGGGTGCTAATCATTTCAATTAACAAAAACTAATAATTTTGACTGAAAAATGAAAGCAGACTCATACTCTCCCTCACAGCCAAATGCACAGGGTCTCTATTAATTTCTGTCAATCCACAAAGTGCAGTTAGGATTGTCTCCTCTCTTTGAGGCCAAATTCAGTATTTGGCTGCAACCTGCCCTCTTTCTAGTCTCACCTGTCACTCAGTGGGAAATCCACAATCCCAGTAGTTGTTTCAGGACATAGTTTGTCCTTCCAACAAAGGGCATCCTGCTTTTCTTTGTTAGATGACCTTCCTTTCCTCCATAAAACTAATAAAAGCCTTACACAAATAAAGCTATAGCTCTGTTTCAAGGTGTTTTTAAAGACAGTCTGAAGGAATGTATTAACAATGCACACAGAGATGTGAGTATAAAATGGTACACAAATTCTCCCTTAAACAGTAAGAGATGGTGAGAAATAAATTGTTGTGTTGTAGAAACTGTGCATCAGAAGCAAATTAAAACAATCACTCAGAGGGCAAAATGTGATTTTTCTGGAAAACTAGAAATATAATCAATGGTGTAAGTGTTCGAAACAATAGCAAAACTCTATTTAAAGGGGCCACTTTATTTGTGGGTAGCTCCCTCTAGCTTAGCAGCTGGACCAAAATATTTCTAAGTTTAGACCCATGAAGATGCAGACTAAATATAGGCTGTAAAACAACACTTTCTGAAAACAAAACTCCGAAATTTTCAGCTGTGGGTGTCTTTGGTAAGAGGTTCACTCTTAGGTGACTGGATGCAGATCTTACTCATTTCAGTGGGAGTTGTGGGACTAAGCAGTTCTGAGCGCATGGACATTTTTATACAGCCGTGTCAATGTACATGAAGGAGTTTTGAACCTGCTCTTTATTTTCCAAACCATTTATTTTCAGCTACTTTTTTCACTCTGCTTCCCTATCTAAACATTTTTCTCCCCCGCTGTTATCTAACAAAGAAACACACCACTCAGCTGAATCCCACACATCTCCAGTCTGGAGATCTCCTTGCTATACCATCAAACTTCCTAATTTTGATGACACCAGGAGGAATGATATTCCCCTCTAGTAATAGTGGAAATACCACAAGATGTTGCTCAGTGAAGTATTGACTGGTTTCATTTCATGTCATCTTTCAGTAACATATGGAATGTAAATTCACAAGTTGTAATGACAAAACAGGAGGGAACAAGTACTGCAGTCACAGACTCCTTCATAAAGTTGGGGAAGTTATCATACTGTTCAGCCATCACAAGTCTCCCAGGAGGTGGAGAGCCAAGCCTAGCTATTGCCAGGTTTGGTCTGCACATCTCTGAAGATATTCCCCTTCTCCAGCTGCAGCAGTTAATCTCATCCTGCAGACTTTAAATTGAATTGTTGGGAACAGTCTGGCTAATGTTATCTAGCAAGAAGAAGACACTTCAGTATATGCATAAAGAACAAAACTCCAATAAAATTAATTGGGATCATTTTGCTGTCATGGCCTTAAGTCAGTCTTAAGTACAGAAAGTAACAGTAATCACAGAATAAACATCAGGCAATAATATTGTTTCTGGCTCAAAACAAGAAAGTTAATTTCAAAGTTGGAGCAGTTACTCTTTTTCTACATAATCTGTAACACTTCTTCAATGAAACTTGACCCACTGGAGGCAGAATGAGAGCTATTCTCCTTTAACAAAACAACATATGACTACTCTTTCCTCTTATCTATGACTAACCCCGATTAGAATTTACTCTTTTATAAATATTCAGGCATCATTTGACATACTGCTGAAGGAAGATAAATCTGAAACCATTCTGGAAGAATCACAAAGATCATTCACAGGAGGCAAATGCACTCATCCGTGAGAAATGGGAAGTGAAAGCTCTACAAGGATGGAGCACTCTCAAACTATCTGAAGCACTTGATGGATCTTTTCCCACCCCCTGTGATTAATAGAATGCATAAGCTATTCAGTCGCCAAGCATTTTGCTTGAGGAAGCTTTGATTTGAAAAACGAGACAAGTGCTTCCAGTGCTGTCATTGATAGGAAATTGGGTGATAAAAGAGAGCGCATTTAAGCAGCTCTTAAATATTCATAATTAGAGCTGTCAAACTGCTATACTATCCCTCTCTCCTCTTGCATTTACCCAAACGTTCTGTCAGGAGTAATGAAAACAGCAAAGCCAGGGGGATGTGACAGTACGGAAGTGTTTCAGAAGTAATTACAGAAGGACAAACACGGTGTGGTGGGTTTTTTTGGCCCAGACCACAGGAGAGACAAAATCATCAAGTCCGTTGTACCTAACAGTTAATTCGCTATGTTGTGAGGTTTTAAGTTACTTTTCTTTTAATGAATGGCACCATCAGAGGCTTCTCCTTCTGCTACTTCCCCTCTGTCTGGTGCAGTAACAGAGCATTTGACTTACCAGCTTTTGATTGCTTTCCTAGAAATCCATCCCAGGATGATTTTTCTTATGACTGTGAAAAAAGGGAAAAAAATAGCTAACGCAAAATTGTAATAATAAAAAAAATATGGCTAATTTAATATTATGAAAAAAAAAATATATGTGTATAAGGATCTTTTGTTTTTCTGACAGAAGGGGCTCTCAAGCCAGGATATCGCAAATATGAAAGCAGGTATACTCAAAAAATGAGGGATTCAATTGTTATGAACTTCATTAACTTTGGTTTCAGCAAGATAATAATTCAGAAGAACTCCAATTCAGCTCTACTTTTTTGGTCATTTTTGTGCACAATGTGCCAAGAAACTGCAGAACTTTACCAGCAGCCCAAGATGTGCTTGAACAGGCGGTTGCACAAGCAAGAAGCACTACGCATTTCAGGTTGCTCCTAAGTGGACCAAATCTCTGACAGGTATTTCCAGACAAGCAGCATCTGCTTGGGTGCAAATTCTCACCATTTGCTTCATCACTACAAAAACATCTGCTCCTACAGAAGACAATCTTTGCTTCATTTATGTTTCTCCATACAGCTTCTAAAGGTTGGAGTTCTTCCTGTGCTGGGAGGAACACGAGCATGCTGCAGGATTTCAGGCACAGCCAAGGCCTTAACCTGATGAAAAGCACACTGCAGTGGCTTCCAGCTGCCTCCAGTGTTCATTAGGTTGACCCTTAAGGAATAGCAAGGGCAGATTAGAATGTGGCACATAGCGTCTATACCTATTGCTGCGATCATTTCTAAATTAGAACAGTCAAAATATTGACTTCAAACCCACCTGAGAGGCAGAAAGCAGTACAGTGCAGTAATTGGTACACAGTAATGTTGTCCTCTGATTTTGGCACAGGAAATGAAGACAAATGGTTTTGTATGCATGAATAATGGACTTACTTCCAAAGACTTCGGGATAGGTCATATCCCTATGCTAATGAAACAAGACTAACTTGTAAAAATTAAAGGGATTGGCATTTCACTTTCATGAAATGAGATACCTGTCTTTTCTGAGAGGTATCACAGGGTTAGAGCTAGGAAAAATAACTGATTGAAAAAATATATCGATCATATGATTATTGATTTTATAATAGCAAGGAATGAAAAATCCCAAATGCTCCGGAAAGGGAACGGAGTCCAGGACAGACTGTCTGGGTGGAGGAAGCTGTATGCCCCTGTATGCCCAGCTCCAGCATCACCTGACTCACCAGCAGACTGGCTCACAGCTGCACATAAGCACAAGCACTTGCAAAAGTGTAAAAGGCTGTAAGGAGGACTGGACTCCATGGCTTGTTAGGCAGGACCACTATAACAGTCCTTCTGGAACAAGCAAGACAGTAGTCTTCATTCCTTTGTGACAGTGGTGGGTGGATACCGAAACATTTCTGCTGTCACTTTTCGATTTTATGTTATGTAGCTTCACGTTGAGCCTTAATTTGCTTCTTTTTATAGCTCAAGTGTAAGGAATACAGTTGAACAAATGTTACTACCCCCCCAAAGAAACAACAAACCTGCTGTGAATATTGATTTGCATTTCTGAACAAATTCAGTGGGATTACACTCCTAGATCATCACCAACGAGTGATCCGGTGAATTCTCTAATGAGGAGCAACTGCAACAGTGAGATGGGAATACTGTGCCTTGAGCATCAGGGCAGGATCAGGTCTTCCAGGGACGAGTGAAGGAGCTTTGGCCAAATACCTTAAACTAGTCACCCCTTCTCACCTAACAAGACCTGGCTACAGCTACAAGGACAGTGACACAATCTGACTTCCCCTTCATACAGGTCAGGACACTACTTGTCCCCATACCCCAATGCCCTCAGGGAGGCCATACTGAGTTTCTGCCTCAGAAGGTTGCAGGATTACAAAGCAAAAGATATTGGAGACTTCTACTCTCTCCCCGTTCCTTTGATGGACAGATCCACAGAGCTGACCTACAGGTGTTTTGGCAATCACTCCTGAAATTTGGTAGTGTGAGCAGGAGCAGAGTGCAGCCTGATGTAAAAGAAATATATAAAGCATACCTGTATAAGTGCTTTCTAGTGCAAGGAACACTCCGGTTTTAATGTTACACTGAAATATTTACCGTATCTTTATCTTTGACCATGCAGAATAAGTAGGAGAATATTGACAGCACTATAGAAACACAGCAGCAAGTAAACAGCTTTAAATCCTGAGCCACTGAAGCCAACAGGAAATTTCTGAGGGAGCTGGACTGGTTCGTTGTGTACTACCTCTTCACAGATGCTTTAAAGACGCATCTACTGCTTTTATGCTGTGCTCAGAGCACAGGCTGCTGTACCTGAAAGCCTGCAGTTTCAAAGAGAACAAAGAACAGAAATTGCCACCGCTCCTCTTTCCCTCACAAGAAAACTTGTTCATTTCTAGTGCTATTTTCTGCTGGTCCATCCCTCGGCTGACTCACCTGAAGTCAGGCAATTGCCAGTTGCACAGGGGAGTGACAGGGTTCCACAGCCAGGGAGGCAGGGGAAGAAAATGGCACCACAACCCTCTTCCAGCAACACGTAGCCCCTAAAGCAGCTATCTGTATTATCACTGCACCATGAATGTCCCAGTGCATGAGACTCCTGGCGCTGGATGAAATACATGAAGCTGCCATGAGAGGCTCCAAGTAGCACAGAGGGTTGCCTGGAGTAGGCTCTGTGAGCACAGGATCCACTGGATAACACCTGTCTCTGCTGTGCACAACCACATTACAGGTTGGATGACCAGCTGCATCTGGTATCTCAGGTCAAGGAACTGAAAGTAGGTGAGACATAGTTGGGGCAAGAAGGGAGCGTTTAGCAAGGGCAGTCAAATGAGTCTGGCCGATGACTGGCCTGCTTTCCACCTTTAGCCCTCAAGAAATGAGTAAAGATTTTCAAGGGATTCCTTAAGAAGTTTGATTACCAAACCCATTTATATAGCTTCACCATCATCTCTAAGCACCCAAGTGTAGAAGAAAAGCAGACTATGAATAAAAATGTAAGCAAAGGAAGAAAAGAAACAGGAGAGTGGAGGAGGAAAAAAAAAATAGCTCTTCAGAGGAGATAAAAAGAAGGAAACAAGAACAAAGAAAGATTCTGGATAAGGAATATATATGTAATACCTGAATGGTCTCTACCTGTCAAGGTCCCACACAAGGAGAGGATCCTCTCATCTACCTTTGACACCTACATAGTGAGGACTATATTTGAGTTACTCAAATAGCCACTAAGTTTGCTTAAGAGAAACAGGCACTTCTAGGGGAAGCTTTGCCTTGTCTCAAAGGAGTTATCCAGAGTATCTCAGTGTTTCTTGTTTCTCTCCACTGACTCTAAAAGGAGCCTAAACCACCAGCAATGTGGACACCTATAGTGCAGACACCTAGTTAGTTGAGGTTAATACCACAGTAATGTCCCCTAGACTCCTGCATGGTCTCTTCTGCTTCTTGACATATCCTGAGCTTTGTGTTTCACTTCTCAAAGAGAGGTGCCCATCACAGACAAAAGCTGTCATACCACCAAGCTGGACATCAGCTGAATGCTTGGGAAATCAGGACCTGGCACACAATACACAAGGCAGGTAGACTAAGATGTCCCACGGTATCACTGACATGCACAGCCAGTTTCTAGCCATAAAGCCAATGCCTGGGCAAGTAGCAATCAGTGTATTCCTCCCACTGTGAAGACTTTGATAAATAATGTAGAAACAGCAACTATGTCTACTTCAAATTTGTCAAATACAACTGCCTGTGGTGATCTGCCCTCCACAGGATAGGCTCAGCTCCTGTGTAAATCTGCTGAAATCAGGGAGAAGCCTTAATAGAAACAGAGCACAAGTCCTAGTAGAATGGCAATAGCAGACATATTAAGTAGCATACTTATTCAGTTCCTAAATTGGGCACTTTCCCACTTTATTTAAATAATTATAGTGAAAGAGACATTTATAGAATGAAAAGTTTGGAACAAAGTTCAATTTAAACAAAACTGAATGAAATAAAAAGGTACATTTTCAGTTGGCAGAAAGAAATAGACTATATTTGGATTTCGGTCAGAAATTCAAGGACTGTTTTTATCGCCTCTAAATATGGCAGCAGAATTCTGAGGTCCCTGGTTCTGGAAGTGATTCTGGAGGCACATCCTCTTTGGAAGAAGATGAGGGTAATTTTCCACATATTTGTGGTTATTAATAGAGGGGGGAAGAAAGTTTCAGCTGTCTCAGAATTAATGGAACCTTGTATGAGCGTCAGTGCTGGGAAAAGCTTCTGTTCAGAGCTTGTACTTGCTGCTTTTAAGAGGCATCTTGCATCAAAGCATTGCTATCTTTAGTCATCTACCTCTTAATCCCAAGAGATGTTGAAAAGGAACCAGGAATTCCTGATCCATTCAAGAATTTACTTTTGAATATGTTTTCAGGCAGGTATTCAAGTAAAATGATGCTGATTTCGATTCGCATTGATGAGTTAGGCCACAAACAGTGATGATCCCAGTTTATGTCCATGGTGGTCTTTCAGAGGGTGCTAGCTGGATATGCAGACCCTTGCTGAACAATGGCATGGCTCAGCTACTTTCCTCTTTTCTGGGCTGCCGGCCTGACTAATTGTTGGCTTTCAGTATTTTTGGATGGATTTGGGCCAACAGCCAAAGGATCTTGAACTCGTTGTGTTCTGCCAGCTGTTCTGTGATGCTCCCTGCCTACTTCTCACCTCCCTCCCCATTCTCACCTGCAGAGTGCAGGGGTGCCAGCTCATCCCGACAGGACAACTTCCCTTGCCCCCATCTACCCAGCAGAAAACACTCTTCAGAGAGAAAAGGCCACATTTCTCAAACTTGTTGATTTTAGTGGAATAACTTCAGGTTTTACCTGCAAAACAGAGTGGGGATGTGTAGTGAGAACCACTGACATACTAGTGGGGAGCTCTGGGGTGACACAGCTCTTCCAATGCTTTTATGCATCTTGTGCCCTCTACAACACCTCTGACCTGAAGTTTAGGCAGGAGACACTTGCCAGGGCTGAAGAGGCACTGAAAATTGGAATATTTCCATGATCCAGAGGTGTGACTGCAGCTCTTCCAGGCACACTTGAGTCACCTTCAGCTGCTAGCTCTGGCACTGACAGTAAGCATTTCTGCACAGACTGTGCAAATCTGTCCAGGACCCTGGGTGAACATCTGGCTGTGAATGTTCTCAATGTCCCAGCTCCCTTGTTATCTGTACCCACGCCAGGAAAATTCAGGTGAGCTCAGGATGGAAAAGCAAGTCACAGTCTGCCCCTTGAAATGCAAATCAGCAAAGGTATAAACCAAAACACTGAGTACATGGGACCTCTTGGTACTTTGGAAATACAAGTGCAGTTGTTGGCACACCGGATGGAAGGGATGTAAACAAATCCCTCCTGAAAACCTCCTGTGTATCTCCTCCTGCACCAGTCTCCCTCTGAAACAGCATTAGGTTAACTATGCATTCATAGAATCACAGAATCATTCAGAGGCTTTTAAACCTTGTGATGGTAGTGGAAGAGGAAAGCAGAAAGCAGGGCACTTTTACATAATGAAGACATTTACAGAAGCAAGACTCTATCTGTTTACTGTGTGGTACCAAACAGAGTATGTGCATCACATACTGTGAGCATGTGCATCAGATAATTGTGAAAAATGTATCTGCACTATCTTTGTTAAATATCTCACTCATGTGAAAGAAAGGTCATCTGTCAAATGTAGTTGTGAGGCAGGAAAAAAGAATCTCTCATGTTGTATATCTCAAAACCTTTAGGCTCATGATATTTTTCTGGAACAGAGAAAATGTGATCAATGAATCATTAGGAGTCCTGTGCCTGATAATGGAGGTCAAGAGTGCCTTTTGACAATGAGTTTAAGATGCTTTTATTAACCTGTCTCAAGATGGTTGATTGCTTTCTAATGGGATGAGACCCTCTGCAGCACTTGAATTTTAAATATTTAGAGCTCTTCACTGTCAAACACTTCTCAATAATTCTTCACAATAAATGAATTATTGTGCAAATGAAACTCAAAGAAGTTTTTAATAAAATCAGAGAGATTTAGTATTCTATAAAGACTAATCATGCCTCACAAAGTACTTGCTTATAAAGGTATCTAAATAAAGGTAACTAATAGGAAGACACCTGGAAATGAATGAGGAACTAGGTGGATCTCATTTTCTTTTCACACTAAGTTTCTAAGTATGTAAATACACTAATTTCTAATTCTAACTGCCTCCAGTTGAATTCTGTCTCATTATAACAGTGCATATGTGAGAAGAAATTAATTTGTCTATGCTCAGGTCCTAAAGAGCAAAGCCCTTTTCAGCCTTGATGCTTTTTGATATAAAATCTATTTTGCATTTCATTGGCTGTATAGATTGCATTCACATCTGCTTCACAATTCTGTTACATAGTTAGAGAAGTGCAAAGGGATGTCTGACTAAATGAGAATCAGGCCATCACACATAAATTTTCACTCCTGTTTCAAGATCCAAGTTCCCATTTCATTTACACCAAAGTGAATCACAAGTAAGCCCTTTTAAATCCACCAGAAATAAGAGCAGAGTAAGGAACATCTTAATTAGAGGAGATGAGCAGCAATAGTCCACATATAAACGGCTGCATGTTTTGTAGAGTTAGAACATACATGATTTTGTTCATGCACCCTTTTTAAAACTCTAATAGTTTAGGCTTTCTTCTTGAAAGGTAGCTTGAGTATCACTTCTGAATTTATAAGCAGCAGAGGACAGTTTTTCATTAGGTCCTGCCAACCCCAACTATTCTTAGCAGATGAGTTTCCTGTACCCTGTTTTTACCTCATGATACGTTAGAAGACAACTTATTAAGTCACTAACTATGCTGGTAGCTGTTCAAATTCATATGACTTCACTTATTTATTGTGCAGCTACGTGGCATAATGCTCAATTGTCTCATCTGCCATCTGCTTTGGTGTCAAGATGTGCTTTTTTCCAAGCGACATTCTGTTGTCAATTGAAGCATTCTTGACATTTCTAAATGTCTTTGTTAAGAAGTTTGCGGTCTACTTCATGTTTCCACAAGAAAGTGTTACCGATCAGTACCACCAGTACCATGGGACTTGCTGTTTCTGGCAGACTGAGGGACCCCTCACCCTGTCATTTCTAGGCAGCACTCTAGAAAATTCTGAGGCTTTGCAGTCATTTCTTCCAATTCCCTGCCAGTTTCACTTCTCAGTGAAGGATTCAGATGGCTTCACTTGCTCTGTTTGCTATTTTACTCTTTACTTGCTCTACACGTTCAATATTTCTCTGACACTACATGCAAGTATGAAATCAGAGAATTTAATGCTGGTTGCAAGGCCTTAGTCATCTCATACAGGTCGGGACTGCAAAGCGTTAATATGTTATTGAGATGCTCAGCTTACTGTTCTGAATTTAATATGGACTGCATACTGTACGTTACACTGTGTACTGTATTGCAGTCTATAAGGGAGAACTTCTCATTAGCAGCACTTGTGCACAAAATATTGTTATACCACCTCATGAGCCGAATATGAATCAAGTGTCTGATGCTGAAACAAAAAAATTAGCCGGTCTTATTCTCTGAGGTACTAAAAGGGAGGCCATTGGCAAGACCTGGGAAGCAATGTTACTGATTGTCATTTGGGGTATCAATGTCTAAGAAAAATGTAGGCATATTTGAAAGCTTTCAGGGGGACAGCAACAAGAATAAAAAGACTGGAGAACCAGCAACAGGCAAGGATGGCTTAGAAGCTAAACTCATCACTGTAATTTCTGGAGGTTCTACCCATTTGCCATGCTGCAAGTGAGGGATTTTTGAATTCCTGACTCAATCCTGCCAGCCCACAAACACCAACATGTTCTCTTGGGGATACTTTTAGAGATCCCAGGGAACTGTAGGGAACTGTGGGAGAGGCTGCCTTGTTGAGGGCTCATTCACAGTGCCACGTGGATACATAATGCAAGTTAAAAGGATGTTAACTATTGCTTGAGTATCTGCAAGACTTTTTTTCCTCTTACATATCATTTTCAACAGCTTGGCCTAATTGTACTCTTTGAGGATACCTAAGTGTATCTTGCAAATATTCACCTAACTGTGCCCTAACTGTACCCTCAGAAACAAACACCACAGAGCAGCTCTTCAGCCTGATTCTATAAAGATGTGTCCCTCCAATTAGTCCCACTGACAGACTGTGCACAAAACCAGGCTTGGATAGCTGGCAGAGCTGATGTAATACAAGGCAATGACAAGTCACACCTGTCAAGGATTAAGCTGTAGACCTGTCCTGTAGCAATGAGAAAATTTGGTTCACAAAAGCTTCCAGGAACAGGCCCTGCATAGATTTCATAATGCATTTAAATAACAAATCTTAGACACTGAAAAAAAGAAACAGTCTGTACCATACAGAAAAAGGTCACAACACCACATTTCAACAAGAGGTAATTAACGTATTATTTGGCCTTTCATTTGTCAGTTCTTGTAACATGGTGTTCATGGCCAGCAGTTACACAAGAACTCTCTTAGCAGAGAAAAAGATCATTAAGAGACTCTAAAAGTTGCATGCAACAGTTATTAAGTATCATAGAAGGTATTTGCAGACTTCTACTTTTGGGCTTAAAGGTTTACACTGAGAATAAATACAGTTTCTTTGTGAGGTGCTTCCCATAAGATATGTATGCTGAAACATACAACTCGTGCTCTATCAGCACATATCCTCCTTCATTTTGACACCACAGTGAGAAAGAGGGGCTTTGATGTTTTGCTCAGTGAAATACACCACTGGGAGATTTTTCATCCAAAACTTGCAGTTAAATACATACCTCACTTCAGACCCTGAAATCAGCAGGACTCTTCATGTGCTTGAATACCTGCCTGAATCAGGCTGCAAACAACTGGAGTTTTCCCACATAGCTTAGCTAAAGATGAAGCTGAGAGATGAAGCAAGGTAGCAGCCAACGTATTTTGGTTTGTCTCAACAGCTCTCACTTAGCATTAGTTCTCACTACCTTGGCAATCCCCACTCACTACCCACAGCTCAAGGAAAACCTGGCTAAATTTTGCTCTTCTCTACCTAACATGCATGTAATAGCATGCTTTTAGTGCTGCTATAGCAAAAGTTTGCTAAAAAAGTACAGCTAAAGTGTGTCTTCTGGACTCTGAAGTTCTATCATCCCATTTGTTTTCAGACAGAAGCATAATCTGAAAACAACTTTTCCTTGAAAATTGCTGTCATGCCCCACCCTGAAATATGGCAGAACAAAAAGCATTCCAAGTGATTTTAAGGACATGTACATCTAGGCATTTTGCAAAGACCAAGTTTGCAACAATCTGTTGAATTTTCCAATATTATAATGAAACCAACTCAGAATCATAGCCTGTGTCCTAATTGATCACATCTCAGCAAATCTGCGTATAAAAAAATGATAGGTTTCTAAAAGGAAGGGATCAAAGCTCCAGTTCACAAGGTTCTTAAATTCATGCTTAATTTCATCTGCCCGGGTTGAAACATCAAAGTCTAAACAAAGGGAAACACAGGTTGTTAGCTTGCAAAACAATCATTCTTAACTGAACGTAGGTAGGAAGACAGATTTACAAGCATATTTTATTTCCATATGTATGTAACCTTAAACTAGTATAATTTAGATGCAAAAGGACCACAATCAATATTGCAGTCAAAGTGCATTTTTCCTATATATAGAACAAAGATTTCATGCCACGTTGAAGACTACTGCTGAATCCACTGAGACTGTGTACACAAATCTGGGAATTTCCAATCCAAAAGCAGCCTTTTTAGCAAAGGAGATGTTTGACAGTATCCATCTAATTTTCTTTTTGTTCAAACAGTTTAGAGGGTATATTTAGAAGACACAGCCTCAGTGTCAGATGTTTCCATCAGAATAACTCATAGCCTGAACAAGAGCATCTCCCAAGACCTGTGTATATCCTCAGTATAGTCCTAAACCACCTAAAGCATTTTTTTTCTTTCTCTAATCAGCAAAAAAAAATAATGAGAATATGCTTTATCAAAAGCTGTTTTGCACAGCTTGAGTAAATTGGAGTGAAGAAAAAGCTGCAATCATTCAAACCACTCATTCAAAGAGATGCTGCTCTCCTTCTTCCCTACTGATCCTCTACAACTCATTTATGAAAAATTTTTCCATGTAGCTTTCCTCTTCCTTCCTCTACTCTTTACAATTGTAGACGTCTGTATTATCATTGGTGTAGATACAAAGGCCAGGAAAGGTATTACCAAGAGAGTGAAAAGCAACTGCTTTCCAAGACATAGCACTGCCCACATCAAATGTACAGCTGGGATTTTCCGTGATCCTCTAGTTGATAGATAACACCAGTAACGGTTGAATCATAAGCTTAATTCAGAACTCAACTGTTTCTCAAACTTACCACCACCTGTTTCTCACACTTATGACACCATTCAAACTTATCACACCATTTATATCAGTGCATTATAGGAAGTTAAGCCTGGCTCACCCACATAATTTAGTAGGTACTTCTTCGAGATCCGCAGAAGTGATCTGTAAACCTGCACCAGAAACACGTTTTCATACACCTTGGCAAAGGAGGTGGCTGTTTGGTCCATCAACAAACTAGTCCAGAGATACACTGTAGATTGGAGCAAAGTTGCCCCACAGATCAGGGGAATTCAAGCTTGGAATCACAGAAGTAATTAGAAATACTGACATGAACATGGTATAGACTAAGAATAGCTTCAAATACAAGAGCAAATAAGTAAACACAGCAGAAATAACAGGCTTTCGAGGTGTCTGCATTAATGCAGGGAAGGAGAAATGACAAAAGGGATGAGAGCAAAACAAGGATCCAGGTGACGGGTTACATGGAGCACCTCCAAGGCACTCCAGATGGATCTGTAGGAAGTCAGGAAAGCACTGGGAAGCCCAGAGAGGAGGCAGGTGCAGGATCATCTTCAAAGGAAAAGGCAGATGTCTTTGTCAGAATTGGGGATATTTGGAGAGCTTGAGTGCAAATGCCTGCCCTTGTAAATACTATGAAGAAAGGAGCAACAGTGCAGCCCAGCACACACACTCCTATTTTCATACAGCACCTCATGCTAACAGGCAGTCCCGGCAGCAAAGACAGAACATGAATTGTGTGAGACATCTGCAGGCTTTAAACTAAGAGTTCATAGTATCACAGATTCATGTACCCTTGGCTAAAGAAGCAAAACTTTTCTCCCTTTAATTTATTATGTGAAAACATTCTATGATTCTATGATTTATCTTCATTTTATTGCTTCTAGCTACTGCTACACACAGAACTGCCCTCCTCCTGCCTAAAAATTTCCTTAGTAACTGAGGAAAATTACAGCCTGAGCAGTCCTCACAGTGCCTGTAGAACGATTCTGGAAACTGAGATTCTTTCCCATTTTGCAGGTTTGTGCCTTTCCCTGTAGTGCAGAAGCTGCTGAACAGATGCACACCGCAGAAAACTAGAAGAATAAGGATGCAATGTGCAGAACAGCTGATCTGGTTTTGTGGCAGCACGAGGGAGGCTCTGAACAGCTCAGAGGATCTCATCATCTCTGAGGACTCGAGAGCTCTGACTGCAGATTAGGACAGGGATTTCCTGCCTCAGCTCTGAGGTCTCAGATTCAGCAGCAGCAGGGAGGTTATCTTGTGATGGCCAACATCATTCCTGTTCCCAGTTACACTCCCCACCCCACTGAGATGCTCCCAAACCCTTTGCAGGAATGCCTGAGCAACCTATTTAGCCACTGGTTTAGTTTATAATGTATTATAATAAGGTAACACTGCATTGCTTTCCAGCTTATAGCTTCAAGCTATAAGCTCTGGTTGCTACAGGAGGAGTCATGGGAGATCTCTGCTGCTACATGAGCAGTTATGCCATCTTTACAAGACAGACTTCTTCCAGAAGAGGTTTGGTAGGCTGCTGTAGGCGTGAACCATGATTCCTCCTCCAAGGAAAGCCATCCCTGCTTGTGAATCAAGCTGTGGCTGATTCCCTCAGTGACAAAGCCAGTTTGAGAGACTGATACTCTCTCTCAAATGCCTAGGCACACTTTCACACTCCCACCCCACCCCAGAAGCTACCACCCTCAACTATGCTGATTCAGCTAACTTGTGAGCATGGTCTAAAACCTGTGAATCAATTGTGTTAATTTCTAGGACTTCTTTTTCAGGGCAAGAACTATTTTAACCAAATCTGATTTCACCGGGTAATGACATAGAGTCACAGCTTTAAGCTGCATGACATTCAAAATTAAATGTATCTGTTTATCAGAAATTCACCTAATTTACACTGAACCACAACATACACCCTAGGCAGAAGCTCATAGAAGCTTACAGAAGATATTTGCCTTACATGAGTCACTTGTGGTTATATGTAGTTGAAAACCTTCCTAATACCTTGGATTAAACCTATAAAGTGCCATATTCTTGTGTAAAGATCTAAACAAAGACATTTTTTCCCTTTCATTGATAACTGCCAGCAGAAAATGTATTCGCAAGACCTTGAAGTGACTATAAGTGATGTAATTGAAACATCAAATTTGAAGCGCAGCACTTAGTATCTTTTACTTGGACACCTACAGTGTACATTATCAAAGTAGCTTGTGGGAGGCAGAGCTGCACACACAAACAATTTTGCTGCTTCATGGAAGAACCTGTATGTACGTTCCCCACTCCTCATCACACCACCTTCAACGTGTATTTCATCATGCTGGTGTGAAAGGTAGCTTTGAGAACACACTACTCAGAAAACACATTGAGGACAAAATTCCCTCCTGACTTATCAGCCTTGCTGATAAATGGAAATGTGGAGGATAAAAGGTTACAAACTGTGTTTGGGGACCCCTTTCCTTGCCAACTGTCATGTAGTGCTGAGGCTTTGAAAACACCTCTAGCAAGCAGCACTTCAATCACTGTCACACCAGAAGGGCTGGGAGAAGATTCAAGCAGTTGAGGTGCATGAAATGATTGTGGCATGTGTATGAAATGATCCTTTGATCTATGCCTAGCTTCAGGTTGGAAGGTTCCCTGATAAATCACTGAAGAATCATGGTTCTAAATGCATTGCACTGTCTTGCTTTGGGATCAAGTTTCATCCCTTTTCCTTTAGCAAAAATCAACATTCAGATTTCACATGCACACACAAATGTTGCTATCTGACAGGTTTAACCACATGTATGCAGCATTTGCACATGTACATAAAAGGCTGATTTTTTTATTGAAAACATGTCCCAAGAAGCTTTTTCTAAAGCCACTGTTGGAAAATTGGTTAATGAAGGCATTAGAATATAGGAGCTGGCACGGTCATCGTCAGCAGACACACAGAGATTAATGTTACTCTCAAATTCACATATGGATTTGATTTGTGTCCTTCTGCCAGTAAAAATCCATAGTGACTATGGCACATCATGTGTCATGGATGAAGACTTGCATGTTCCATCTCTCTCACAGTGTCAGAGACATTTCCAACCATGAACCCAACCCGAGAAGAGAGAAACAGGTTTTGTTCTTCTGGTTTCAAGTGTAGACTTAACCTAGGACAAATGTCTGTACATGATAGATTTCTCCTAAAGGAAATATGTTCATTGTTGGGAGTTTTTTTTAACCTGTGGAAGTACTCTTATGTCAAAAAGTAAGTCTACTGTAGATATGTGATGAGAAGGACTGACCCTGGAAAAAGAACACATCATTATGCTGCCATTCTTTCCATCACTGCCTGATGAAGTTCTCACTCTGTTCTTTAAATTGTCCTTAAATACACCTAATAAAACCAAGCCACACCATTGCTGTTATTTCTAATATTAAGACCACACTACAAGAAAATGTTCTTTAAAAAAAGAAATTAGGTCACTGTAAAGCTCATAAAAAGCAAACCACATCACAATCTGTTTTCAGCCTGATTCCCTAATGCACAGCAAGATAGGCATCAAGCACTTGGGAAGACCGCAAATTAGCTTAGCTTACTTTTGTTTACCCAAAATCAGCTCAATGAAACCACACAGGCACAGACAGTCAACTGTTCAAAATAGATTAGGGTCTACCAATCACTTTCCATAATGCCTGCAGTCATTTGAATCTCCCTGCTATCTTGCCAGCTATCTATGTTATGGCTTCTGAACTAAAAATCAGGTTCTACTTAGTATCCACTCATAACTGCATTTCCAACTACCCAGTCTTAGTTTTGGAGCTAGTTACAGCCTTCTGAGTTTCATCTTCACGGGTTTTTTTAGCATTCTGCTAAAATCACATTAAATCTTCTGACAGGAAATTTAATTCTGCTCATTTACAACACAGAAACGTTTTTAAGCATAAGCATAGGTAACATCATCAACATCAATAGGTCTCGCTTAGAATTAAGCATGCCCCTTTGTGTATTTCTATTAAGGCCTTACATTGGTGAAACCACGAGAAGGAATGACCCACTATCTGTAATGAGCAATTTAACACTTGTAATAGTAAAACGCATGACTACCTAGGCACATTTTGTCTATACTGCTGAAGTAAATCCTGGTATTTGATAGAAGATGGTGGTTCAGGTCTTTGAAATTTTCTTTTATTCCTTACAGTTATTTCACATTATATGGACTAATGAATAGGAAAAAGTCTTTGTTTAGTCACATTTTCATTCCTGTGCTTTATTATTTGGACTGTGAAAGCACTTACAAGCCCCAGGAAATAAGATACACACTCAAATACATTAAATACACTTTACAGGGGTAAAAAATGTTTCAGGAAGAAGAATTTGGCTTACAAACTGTTGTACTTAATTTAGCTTCAGTGAGAAAACAACTTCTCTCTTACAGGAAGAAATTCTACAACACAGATTTTTTACTTCAAAGGGTACTGAACAAAGTCAGTGGAAAGGAATGAGCTGGTGACAGTATGGGTATTTTAAGGGCGCTTTCTCCTATTTGCCAAAATTACCAGCACTTTGGGTTTTCCTGATAAAAGTGTTCCTCATAATGATCCTCACAGCAGGCTTATGAATTGGTTGAATCATCTTGTAACTACATCTACTGCCATCCAGAGGTAATTGGCAAAAGTTTGAAAAGTAAATCTAAGTTAATGGTATCTAACAGTGAGACACGCATACTGTACATTAGAACAGTTCCTATCAAACACAAACTTAAAAAGCTGTAGCCCAGCAGAGCAGAAACTACAAAAAAAATAAAAGTTAAGTGGGATAATTCTTCATTCCTTTCCAGCAGAAAACCAAAACCAACAGTATGTCACATTGATGCTGTAGTTCTTTTGGCGCATCACATATATCCTGCATTACGCTTTCCATTAACCTCTCGGACAAGTGTTTCTGCAAATTACACTCTGCTATCTTTCGTTTTTCATGCAGACCCCAACTGCAGCAAAAAAAGCAACCCAAAGCCCTACTGCCTTCCCCTCAAAGAAAGCCTGCACTTTGCAACAGCATCCAATTTCTGTGTGATCATTTCACAGTAAGGAAAGTAAGCAAACACTAAGGGATTAAGCACCTATACACATGCCATGACATGTGTCCCTATTGCTCATACTGAATAGATAGAGAATCTCATGGACAGAGAGAGTAATGATGAAATTGTATAAGTATCTATGGACTGTGACTGCCCACAGTTAGGGATAACTGCTTTCACATCCTATGGCTAAGTGCCTGCAAATGCATCCACAGGCAGTTCCAGAAATGTGATATTTGAGATTCTAAAACCAGGAACCCAAAAGCATAGATGATCAAAATGAATAAACATTTCTAAAACTTCATCCTCTAAAAAAATGTTGGAAAAGTCTATTAAGAAAGCTGGAGGAAACATGAGATAACAAAACCATTTTTTTTCCTAACAGCTAATTCAGCATCGATGTCACCATTTCATCTTTTCAAAAGCAGAAATTTTCAGCAGTACAGACACATCTGCTCACTTATGGGAAGCTCTGTGCCTGTTCGTAATTCTCAGCTCTAAACCAGGCGTACCAAGCTGGAAGAGTGGCTATGATTACGATAGTGAGCATCTCAGAAGCCACTTCTCACAATGGGATAATTTCCCAAAATATCCATGACTCTAAGAATCTTGTATGGTTTACAAATCCATACAAATATTCTTCCAAATGCCACCTTCCCAACCACATTCTGAAATCACAAGCTCAGAAATGTCCTGTCTGACTAATACACCGTCGCTAAGTACAGCAGTAATGATTCTGCAGTCAGGCTTCTCTACCATTGTGCTGAGGACATTTGAAGGACAGTTGAAAGAGGCTCCTTCTTCAGTATGTCCTGCACTTAAAGAACAAAAAGTTTGGTATTGCCAGGAAACTAAACAGATATTTTCTTCTACACATCAGCAGAGGGCTAAACTAAGACTACCAAAGCTCTGCTTGTAGTAAGTACAGCTTAACTCTGCCAAGGAATACAATAAAACCATCCAAGACTTCAGCTCAGTCAGAGTTTCTCACATGCTCTTTAGAAACCTGAATCTCTGAGAAGAGGCAAGAAGTTTTTTCAGAATTATTCTCTAAACAGATATTTAGATTATTTCTTTGAAGGCATTTCTTGACATAGTTTTAAGAATGTGTTGGAACTTGTTAAAGTTTGAGACAGCTAATTTGCTGAAAGTGGGATTTTCATAAACAACAAAATAAAAAAACAACACCAATATGAAAACATTTACAGATTTCCTCTGTTGATTCTAATTGCTACTGTTGAATCATTTATGTAGAGACTAAATACAGTGAATCAATTCATCACCTCCAGGAATGGAACACACAACAAAAACCAATAAAAGGAGTGTCGTGGTTTAGGCCGTAAATCAGCCACGCAATTTGCTACATGGAGAATCGAAAGAATGCAACTCCCACAGGTTGAGATA
>JANRGW010035034.1:0-41719 GCA_024733675.1 Psilopsiagon aymara
GGAAGACGTGGGAAGGGGGGGGGGGGGGGGGGGGAATCACTGTCCTAACAGGGAGCAAGCAGCCAGGTGATAGGCAGCATCTCCTTTTCTTCAGCCATCTCTGGACTGAATTTAAGGGTAACGCTCTTCCAGCCATCTCCCTGCAGCTGAGTCTTTTTCAAGCCAGCCTACCTAGAAATCCCATTTTATTGTGCTTCAGAGACCTCCCTAGAACACTGAGATCATTCCTGAGCAGAAGCCATGGCACTGATGTTAGCACACATCTTTGTACCATCCCTCACCTTGGTGTGGACCCTTCATATGCGCTACCTCCTCCAGTGAGACAAAGCAACAACACAAATGCGCAAGTGAGGACCAGTGGAGTTCCTTTGGCAGAAGGGTTGCAAAATCCATCTTTCCCAGCTAGACAGGTGGGAAATAAGGTTTCCAGCCATTAAAGCAAGTTGTTGGCGGGACAGTTTTCCAGTCCTTTTGTACTGGGAACGAACAGCCAAACTGTTTGGCTAAAGACTGATTAATTCACGAACAGGATGATGTGAGGTGGCTGACAATCTAAAATGCAGATTTAATGAGCCCAAACCCCTTCCAGGTCTCTGCTTCCAGGCATTGAGTCTCAGTAGGCCTCAAATAGTTTTCTTTTATCCAAGATATGAACATTTCCTTTTCAAGACTTCCTGAACTTCCTACTCCTAGGGAGGTCTAGGCTCAATAATGCCCAGTGGCTGCAACAGCTCTGAAGGATATTGAGGCTTAATCCTCAAACAGTAGCTTTACCTTTCTGTGCTCCAGTTTCCACCTCTGTTAAATGGAACAGAAACCAAGCAGTGTGGCTGTGATAAGGCTCAATTAATCCCTGTACGCTGAAAAATATCATCACTAAAGCCAAGGAAGGAGCATTCCAGCCTGAATTTGCCTGATGCTCAGGGCCAGGCTCGTGATGCAACTCTCCAGCCTTCAGGCAAAAGACCAAATTGGCTGGTCTGTAGTATCCAGGGTAAGGCTGAGATAATGACAAAGTGTTGGAGCTCCCTTTGGACCCAAACTTTAGACTTGGAGGTTCTGTAACTTAAGCTGAAGCCCTGCGGTGGATCAGTCAGTTCTGGAAATGAACTCAGACGCATACAGCAAACCTACATTCCTCTTGCAACACCCTGTGCACAGTGTCCAGTTCATCTCGTTCCAGAACTAACCTCTGATCACTCATGGTTCCTCCATTACTGGTTTTTCTTAGTGGGATTCTGCCCTCATCTTCCAGAGATTTAGTGGTTCGAAGCCTGGCTTGGCTATAAATAACAAAGACATTTGCAAAGCAAATCATCTTATTAAAAATGGGGATTCTTCTATCCCTCCAACCACAACAAACCTCTTACTGCTGAAGAGCAACAGGACTTGGCTGTGAATTGAGAAGTTCAAAAAGGGCCACTTGCAGAGCTGACAAGCAGACACCCTCCCTCTTCTCAGCAAGATCACCCCAAAGGAAGGGAATGGCTTCTCCATTAGAAGTTGCAGGTTTCCTCTCTTCCCACTCGTTCAACATTACTCTAGTTGTTGGCTTTGCTGGATCTTAGGGGAGTCATCTTCAGCGTTATATTTATTAGACAGAATAAAACTGCGTGGCAGAGATCATCTTTCTCTTCCATTTTCTTACAGTATTTTCTTACCACTCTTGGAGCCCTCACTCTACCATGTTGTTTCTTATAGTATTCAGTATTTCTGTGCTCCTGTCTTCTCCTTTTGTGGGCAATTTCAGACATACTGCAATTCTAGACATCTTTCTGCTGCTGGTGGAAGGATGGGTTCGTGGCAGTGAGTCTGGATGAGTGCAATTGTGGGAACTGCAATAGGGGCAGGAGGGGGCCTTGGTTTGTGGGAAAGATGTAACAAGAATCCTCTTCCACAACTTGTTACTCCCTGTGGGGTACCCAGATGAGAACAGGGTGGAACAAACAGGATCTGTGTGTGCCCAGCAGCCTTAGGAAAGAGTCTCCTTTTGGTTAGCTGTGCTAGGCTGTGTGGTTTTTCCATACACGGGAAACACAAGCTCAAACAATGGCACAGGGAGAGAATGAAAATGAATTTATATATATACATATAGGATTCCTTGGTCTAAACAACTTCAGCACAACTGTGAGGAAATGCAATGAAAGGCACAGTTACTGAGAGGCTGGTCCTCTAAATCACCAACACACACACAAACACTAACTTCCAAGTCTTGAGCGCACATTCCTGTGACAGAAGGAATGACATAAGCAATAAGCCACCTAAACAACCATTAGTCCCTTCTTAGAATTCTCTATTATAATGGCCCAAAGGGAAACTGCAGATGAATCAGTTCTCCAAAAGCAGGAGTGCCACCAGCAAGATGGAAGGAGAAATAGCAACTCCAGCCTCCTATGGCTGGTCTGCACCCTCCTGCCTCTGCTCCTCTCACAAAAACCATGGAGCAATCCTCTGAGACAGACCTGTCAGAGGCTTCCTCCAAAGGCATGTCTGTATAGAAAAGACACTTTAGCAGAAGATCCAAACCCTTCCTTCTCAGGAGAACCTACTCTAGAAAGAGAGGTAAACATAGCTAATGCATTCACCTAGTGTAAGCTGTGCCGGAATAAAACTGGCAATGAGAGAAAGGAGGCTGAATCTATGAAGGCCATTGCAAGGCCCTGGTTTCTTCATCTCTGAAGGACAGCAAAGCTTTTACAGTGACCTGATCCACACTGTATGTTCTTACTTCACACACCTTGCTGATGCAGCTTTACCAGCGATGCTACAAATGTCTGGGTAGGCCATCATTTGGCTTTTTAAACTCATGTCTTGTCAAGCCCAGGTTTGCTTAATGTGGTGTAAGGAGGCCATGTCCTACCCCCTCCTTCTGATAAACAGGAGGTTGAAATGAGCTGGGTACAAACCAGTCAGGGAAATAAGTCACTGGGGACTTCCAACATAGAAAATTGCAGCTATTCACCAAACAGATCAGACGAAGCACCCTTTGTGTTTATGCCTACTGGATCTGTCCTTCAGCCAGTATAAATCTGCCTAGTGCTACTGCTTTTCTGTAGTCTTTGCCAACACACGCCAGCTGATGACTTAATGCTAGCATCAATAATCTTTAGCACAAGAAAGGCCCTGAGAAATAAACAGTGCTGTAGAAAACTCCACACAACCAGTCCATCAACACTGATAATATTTCACACACAGTGGATGGCAAGGAGAGGCTGTTTACAGACTCACATCAAGAGCAGTAGGGAAAAGAGCATCCCAAGAGTGTGCAAAGCCCTCACTGCTGAATTCCTCCTGCGGTCGACAACAGGTACTGAGCAGCGTCTGCGTGAAGGAGGATGCCAGATTAGAAACCCAACTGTACAAACACCCTACATCGCATTTCTGTGCTGGTGCAATGTTGCTGATTGGTCCCTTTGGCTCTAAATAGGATGCTGTCAGTACTGAGAATATTTCTTAATCAGCACTGAAGAGTGGCTGCCAGGAAAGTAGAAGTGGCTGTCTCTCAGTCTTGCTTCTGCAGAAAGAGCAATTGTTTCAAGGGGGGGCTGTTTGACCTTTCCATTTTTCAAATGTGTATCTCTTCGCCAAGACTTTGTCATTCTTTGTAAGCATTTTGTTGTTCAAAACAAATCTTATACTATGAACTTCTTTCTTCCCCTCCCTTCGTATGTTGCCATTCAGCAGTCTCGTACTCACAAGGAAGCAACCAGCATGTAAGATCCAGCTCAAAATAACAAGCGAGGGCAAACCTACTTGTAAGGAACAATGCACTCAGAAACAGGCACTGTCTGAAGTGAATTGAGCAAAGAGGTGTGGGGTGCTCAGATTTCAGAGGCAACTCTACACTAATAAGAAAGTGTTCTCCTGCTTGTGCTCATAAACAATCCTCCAGCTGTGAACAAGAGCATGCAGGCAGATATTGCTGAGAAATACCCCCAAAATAACCAAACTCCTCAGAAACAGCCCAGGCAAAACCATAGCACTCAAGCAGAGAAACAGGTCTTAAGATATCTAAGGCTGAGAAACATTTTAAGTCATGAAGGACATGCTTAAAATGCTTTAAAGCACCTTGAGAGCACCAGGGCAATTATGAGAAATGGGATGGCTAACAAACAGGCAGCTTATGTATTCTGTATATTGCTGTGCACTGCACTCAAACATATCTTTCATGGCATTCTTGATGAGAAGCCAACAGAAATACCACTCTGATTAATCAGGAAACTACCCAGCAACAACACGAAAAGTTTACACAAGACCCGCAAGCACACAACCTACTCCAAAAGATATCTGGGTGAGGAAAGGTGCTCCTTTCATCAATACAAAACCCCCCAAAGGCTCAATGCTTGTACAGATAACGCAGCCAAACATGTTTACACACCAGTGATCATTACATGCAGTGATTAGAGGAGATCTTAGGTTAATTTTCATCTCCGCTAGCTAACACTGATGACCTGCTGCCCCACCTAACCTCTCTGCAGTGACAAGTCAGGTGCTTTCACAAGCTGACAAGCCTGTCTTGTTCCTGGGGAAAACAAAGACTTTCTCAACATATATGATTAAAGAGGTCAATGAACCCCATGCACTCAAACTGGTAATAGGACCAGCTGAGCTAAAGCAAAAATTCCTTTTGCTGGAAGTAAATAGCACGCTGTTATCTCCCCAGGGGCCAGGCAATAACAGGAGGCATGTTCCCATTCATTCTGGCAGTGTGTGATATGCCAGTGCTCTGCCTATAAATACAACAGCACTTTTTCCAACCCTCTTTTTTTTATGTTTTAACAAGGCTGTGACAACTTCATCTCATCGGGTACAACATACAAGCCTGAGTTGTGGCTACACAGCAGGGCTTTGCGTGTGCACGTGGTGGTGGTTAGTCCACTGCAGGACCATATGTTACCTACTTCATGGGGTGGCTGCATCTCTACCAGTGCCTTAGGAGAAAAAACAGGGCAGCATTCCATAGCAGCTGCATGGGCATAAAGAGCTTGGGAACATGCACATAAAGCAGCACCTGAACTGGAGACAGTGGGCTTTGGGCTGTCCTACAGGGAGCTGGAATGAGAAAGAAGTTATGAAGGCACTGGTAGGGGTCCAGGTAAAAGTTCTTTTTACAATGTGAGATAATAAATAAGACCATGAGAAAGAGGCAATACCGGGCTCTGAATTGTGTCTTGGTACTATGTCAACTGTCCATGCTTTGTGTGTTTAAAACTGACCTGGTCATTGATTTGTTACAGACTTGTGCAATGTGGACAAGGCCAAGTCTCTTGCATAAAGATGCTTTCTTTTGACAGCCAACTGGAAATACTTTGTGTTTACTATTCCTGGAGAAATCTGCTCATCCTATCTGTGACATCTCTCTCTGCACTGCCCACAAGACACCTCCCCAGTTATTAGACTGTCAGAACAACTTTACTGCACCAACCCAAAAGTCCACGTGACTCACTGCTCTATCTCTAGCAAGGGACAACAGTGGATGCTGAAGGAGGAACACACAAAGCAGCTCTTGTATCCTCTATCTATATCTTGCATCCTCTAAAAAACATCAATAAGCAACATGGGCTTTCCTGTGTCAGGTTGCATCTGGACTGTTGCATCTGCATCATGTACAGCTTTGTTTTCCAGGCATTTATCTAATGTCTTTTTGAACTCATTTGGATCTAATTCTCACAGGGAGACAAAAGGTAAAGTTATGGTAACTGGAGCTATTTATGTTACAAAGGAGACTTGTAAGAAGGGGGTTAAAGTTAATGAATGGCTTTGGGAATGGATGGGACCTTTCTCAGAATAGAACAATAGGGTGCTTTTATGAAACTGGGAGAGAGAAAACACAAAACTATTAAAAAGAAAGAACGCTCCTTTGTATTATTCAGCATTAGCCTTCAGAACTCATCGCCACAAGACAGTAGCCTGTGCTAGCTGCAGATAGCCTGTCTAGGCTTTTAGGTGGTGATAGTTGGTCGAGGTGGCTCCTACACAGCATATTGAATGCATGATCAGAACTGAATTTCAACTCTTCACTACTCATCAGGCTCAGAAAGGGGGAAACTGCTGTCAGGGGCCTTTCCTGATGAAGCAGCAAGTTAAGAGGCAGAAGAAACATCACACCATTGAGCTACATTCATGACTGTTGCTCCTTGCTGGACTTTACTCTCTGGGACAGGAAAGAACACATGCTTTGTTACCTGGGTTGCTGCTGGCTGACCAATGACCACCCATCCTGGACACTGCTGGTCACTGTGATGTGAGACAGAGACATTGGAAGCCCACTGATCCAGGAAGCCTTTGGGAGTGTAAACGCCACAGTCTTTGATGCTGGTCATTTGCTCAAATTCCTCACATACTCCATCACCATCGTGGAAATAGCACCTGCTGGGCTCATCTGCCAGGAGGAAGAGAAATCACAAAGTGCTAGTTACAGGTAGCAATGCAGGAGCTAGGACCTGATAGCATCAGTGTTATGTATCTCCTGGACCAGGTCACTGGGAAGTGAAAACACTCCTAGGCAGTAGCAAGGTGATTTAAAAAAAGCCAAGCAACACTAGTCAACTTTGATATTGGGCAATTCCCCCAAGACATTTCCTAATGTAAGGGGATTTCTGCTTATTTTCATCTATCTCCATTTAAAAGGATGGAGACAGAAGAAAGCAGAGATAGAAAATACATAGAGAGACAATGTGGGTGTTGGCGTAATTCCACCAACTTGGATGGAAAAGCGCCAGCAAAGGGGCTGGTCTGCAACGTTTCCCTTTTTGTTTCTAAACGATATCTGCAAAACAACAACAGCAGCAGCAACTGTGAATTTAGGGATGGTGAAAACTGCCAAGTTCACAGTGGTAGTGACCAAAGGGCCCAACAGATCTGTTTATCCACAGAGCAGACACAGTATACAATGTGTGAGGGTAAGCTTGCCACATACACACACGGCTTCAACCGACATGACTCAGATTTGACCTGAAAGGATCAAAAGCAGCAGGAGACTTTATTATCCTCGTCCATTTATTCTGTGGCTTCTCTAATGAGACTGCCAACAAAGATGCCAAATTTTTGAGGTTGTTTCTGTAACACTGGCCCATTAAAAACTGAACTGAGATCCATCTACTCTTTTCAAACAGACTGCATAGCAATAATGACTTTCAGTCATTAGAGTACTCTCTGAAATGGAAACCTTTGACCTGTTGGTATCCTATTTTGTATTGTATTATCATTGCCAGTCCCCAGAGGTATCCAGTTCTGACAGCCTGTTGTATTTTTGTCTGGCAAATAAGCCTGCTGAAAAAAACTGGTAGGAAATTAGCCAGAGCTGCTAGCTGGACTGATGGAAGAGATCCCTAAGGAGAGTCCTGCTGGTAGCATTGGACTATCTCAAGCTAGGTGTCAGAAAATCCAACGGCTGCTCAATTTTGAGCTACTTCCAAACTACTAAATCCCCTGTTTATTTTTCCTCCTAGTTTACACAGTGGAACACCATCATGAGCCAGAAAAAATCAGTTTATTGCAATTCAATTATTTAATGACTTTCACTCCTTTTCCCCTCCCTTCCTCCCAATCCCCCGTGCAAAATTCCAGGTCCTTCTGAGAGTGTGAGTTTGAAAGAATGGAGAAGTCAATCAGGGAAGAATGTCATTGTGGTTTCATTTCATCATGACCTTTGCAGACAACTCATGTACATGGGTAAGTGTTGGGAACTGTGTGTTTGCTGGGCCAGTGCTGTGAGCTGGTGAAAACGAGCCAGCATGAATCTGGAAGCTGTTCAGCTGTATGAGTGCAGGCCTGTGCCTGAGCTGGGGTGGCCCAACTTCTTGACCCTACATGTCACATCTTAAAATCTTCATATGGCTGGGAGCCACTGAACATATACCACACACCTCGAATGGCTGCGAGAAGGAGGCTTGGGAGAGTGCTTCACAGGGAAGAGATGACAATGGCTCCCTGGGGTGTCCCATTGCTCCGTGGTGGGAAGGGGTTCGGTGGATGTGCAGATGGGCCCTAAGGCAACCCAGCAGTGCTGGCCCCAGTACCCTCTGCCTTGCCTTTCCCACGGCCGATTGCCCAACAGCTCTGATGCCAGCAGGGCCATGCTAGTCCTCATATGATACTGATCCAGCTGGGAATGGGAACTTGAACCACTCATAAAAAATACGTGCCCTGGGAGCCACAGTTTGGACATTCCTGTGACATACCTTGTTTCTCTGTAGCTTATCAGTGCTGGCACAGTGCTGCACAAGTGTGGCTCATTCACATTGTGATGGCCATGGAGACAAATCCTTGGTTCCCTCACCTTATCCTCCTGCATCTCTTGTTCTGCTCCTCTCTCTGCAGAGCAATATCAAAGCATAGGCCAGGGCTCTGCTGTACATAAGAACAGCAGGATAAAGCTAAGCAGCTTGCCCGCCTTGGAGCACTATGTCCCAGTTTGAGTGAGAGTCGCAGCAGAAATCTCTGAGAAACATTCAGCTCTGGAAAGCCTGTGGTCAGCAATCAAAAACCCTCAGAAACAAATCCCAAACATATGAAAACATGGATTTTTTTTCTTTGAAAAAGGGTTTCTTTGTCATTTTAGGAAAAGAGGCTTTTTCCTGTCAAAAGCAGAAGAAAAAAAGGAAAGGAGAACACCCACCCTATTAAAAAGACCCAATCTTCAGCCTGTTGACATATGCACAGTCAGATATACACTTACAGTGAAATACCAGCACCCAAGAGCACCCTGCTACACACCCACACTGACAGAAGCACTGACACACAAACACATGGACGCTCTCTTTACACATCCCCAGAGCAGCCACCCCACTGATGCAAACACATCCCCAGAAACTCACAGCCTCATTTTAGGCATTTAGACAGTGTTTCCCTGGCCTTGCTGAAGCACTGACTTCTTTCATGACAGGCACTGAGGCAAGCACATTTATATAGCAACATATTCCTGCACTGGCTCCAAATGTTCCCTCCTAATGCGATGATAAATGTAATGGGCTTCTGATAAGATCATGTGTTTGGGTTAAAAGAATACTCAAGACCTACTCCAACACGATGACTTAATTCATACTCACATGGATGGGAAGGCAGCCTTTGAATAGCTGTGATCCAGGCCAGCGTGTGATCCTAACAGAGGCTAATTTGTTCCTGATTATGCTTAAGACCCCAATAAATCTGCCTGCTTGGAGTCTGCAAAACCCGAGGGAGGAACCGAATGGAGAGGACGGGATGTCTGAATTAAATGGAGACTGCCTAAATGATTAACCAAGTCTTAGTGAACTGCACTTTCATGAGCCCTTTGGCTGTGCTGCTCCTGGAGAGTGACTGCACCCTGCTCTCCATCACAGTGTGGGGCTGGATGACACAAAAGCTGAGAGACCAGCTATCTGCTTGCTTTTACCTGCTTTGAAAAATGATGAGGAAAGTGGCTTTACAACCCTTATTTTCTTCTAAGGAAAGAAAAAGAAAGGAAAGAAATAGTAAGTCCTACTATTGACACACCATCCTGAAGCATGCACTGTCATGCTTTGAGGAGAGCGTTGGTGAGAAGAGCAGAAGGTCTTGCCTGCCCTTGAGGTTCTACATCTGAGTGACAGCAAAGAGGAGGACTTCTTTAAATCGGGAGAGCACAGATGAAGGCATCAATCTACAACAGCCAAAGGTGATGCATCACTGGGTGGGCTGCCAAAAAGCAGAGGCTCTTCCTTCCACAGGTACTGAGCACCAGCTCTGACTCCTGATTCTTACTGTGGTCTCGGATGATTGGTAGGTTACATGTTGGGCTTTACATTTTCATGAGCAAAGTGAAGAACGACCAGATTGTTTCTTCCTACGATTGCCCTCACAAAATAAAAGCTAACAGGCTTCTTCCCTTTCCACAGTGGTGTGAAGACAGCTCAGTTAAATCCGCAGAGTCCTACAGGATCAAAGCCAGGGAGAGCAGTGTCAGGAGTGGTGTTTTTCTAGGAAGCAGTAGCTAACATCTTTATTTCCATCATGGTGCAAAATGCCTTTTACGTTCTCTTCTCAACTGCTGTGACAGGAAATACATCCAGGTCCTGGGTAATATGAGCCAATTTTTTCCTCCATAGAGACCTACATGCTCCCAATACCTTTTGAAGGTCACAGTGCTGTACTGATCACATATGGCCTGCATCATGGACTTTGTTCATCAACACCCTGGACTTCTCCCTTCAAATTGAATCTGATTTGAAGGAGATAATGGAGGAAGGGAATAAGAAGGAAATCTGGTTTGTCCTCAAGGAAAAAAAAAATACTTCAAAAATTACAGAGCAGTTGCCTGGAAATCCAGCTTAAATCTGGAACAGCAAAATGTCTGCAGGCACAGCACCTGGCAAGAGACGGAACCTCTGGGGACTGACAACAGATGCTAAAGGATCCTGAGCTGAACTCAGGGAACATATATTCATTCAAGAAGCCTGAGCTCCTTTACCCTGACAATGTTCTTACTGAAGGCACAAAAATGTTGGGGCCAAACCAAAGTTGCTCTTGCTTGGGGAAAAGTCAGTCTCAAGTTCAGCAACATCTGGGAATCCCTGAATGCGCCATGGCAGAAACCAACCTGGAGAGGGGGATTTGTTGGGAAGACAGACTAGCAAGACCTCGCCTGCTCACTACTTCATTGGGCTGCAAGATCTAGAATGATCTTAGGGCTCCTGTATGTTGTGTGAACTCCGTATCTCCTTACTCCTTCAGCTGCTTGAGGATAGTGCAAAAGGCAGATTTTGGATTGAAACACAAGCCCCTCATGTGGGGTTTAGAGATTAAATAATGCACAAGGTAAAGCAGAGGGTTTAGGCAGTGCTTGCAGGCACCTGCCAGACCAGGCCTGGATGAGCAGGTATCTCCCCATCACGGTTACCTGTTCGAAGCAAGGCTGGAAAATCCCCAGCAAAATGAATGAAGTCTGGTACAGATCAGGAAGCAGACATGCAGGATACACACTTATCTGTCATAGGCAGCCTTCCACCTCATTAAAAAGAAAAAAAACAGATCAAGGGGTCCAATTCATAGCACAGGGCACATCCTCCTTGAGGCTTTGAATGTCCGAGCCACATAGCCAAAGTGCTGGGGACAGACACTCGGGGCAGCTTCCTGTTTTCAGCTGGAACGCAGCGATTGGCATCAGCATAGTCTTCTTTTGTGCAATAACTACTATTCTTTAAAAAGGCCAGACAAAAAAAAAGGAATATTTTTAAGCTCAGCTGTTTACTTGGGGATGTTTCCAACTCTAACAAGCCTCACGCCACATCACTATTTGTCCGAAAGAGAAGAAAAAGGGGGAAGAGGGGTATAAAAATGCAGAAGCATTGTCTCAGAGTAACAAGTTCTTGGAACAGAGCAAGCTTAATTTTAACCCCTGGAAGGTCTGTCCAAAGGTGTCCAGCTCTTTTCAGACATGGTGAGGGACGAATCACAGGCTCACCCAAGTCAGCAACTTGCGCAGAAGCAGGATGTTACCACCATGTCACTTAACTGTAAGGTCCTTTCCAACCCTAACTATTCTATGATTCTATCTCCAGCACTGGTGTTTAAGTTTACAGATGAGAATAAACATATCCAGAGATTTCTATCACAAAAGGAGAAATAATTCCACTGCAGATCACAAGAACCCGGCAGCTGAGTGAGAGCAGAACCTGCTCCATCTATTTCTATGGGAGTTTCACCTTTGGCTTCAGTGGGAAGAGAGTGAATAACCTGGCCTGCTTCCAGGATATCTGCTAATCTCTTCTTTAATATTGAAGAAGCCAGAGACAGAGAGAGATTTCCTGCTACAGTGAAATATTTGAGTTATTTTCCTTCCTGGATGTTCAGGTTTGAGAAGAGGAAAAACCATTACACAGAGCTTGGGCAGGCCTTGCCGAATAAAGTTGCGTATCAATAAATTGTGACGTGTTCTTTCCATGAAATAAAACAGACACCTTGGAAATGAAGGCAACACGGGTGTTGCAATCTACTGCAGCACATCCTGGGGCCTCTCAAGAGGCTTCTTTCCCCCTGTACAACATGACAATCATGTCTGAGCATCTCCTGAACCAAGCAGGGCAGAATGCGGAACGCGGCTGCCTGGTAACTCAGCTGCTTCGTGGAAATACATTTCTGGGCTTGTCCTTTGTCTGGTGTGAGCTGGCTCCTTGGTATGATATAGCGGTTGGGGCACAATAATTATGCAATTGATCTGCATGCTGCAGACAGATACAATTACAACTCTCTCGCAGAGCCCAGCGCTGAAATCGGATATTTCACCTCCAAGAACACGAGACTCTGTCACTTAAGAGAAAGGATATTTCCCATCACTGGTAGCGGTAGTAAGACCTTATCGGCTCTGTGGCTTGCCAAAGGGAGCCAATGTGGCCTTTCACCAACCACGCAAGTTCTAAAAGCACTACAGTACATGTTCTGGTCACTCCTAATCTTGTTTCTTTCCCTGGGTGATTGGCTAAATCTGAAAAGCAGGGCTGGGAATGCTTCAGTATTTCCCCAGACTTACACAGACTTATTAGCTAAACTTGGAGACAGTCTGACTGAAAACTGGAGGCTTCTGTCACACATGGCAGCAACCACTATGAAGGCAAGAAGACCGGCCAGTGTGGCCCTTCCTGACACCTGGCACACTTCCTTGGGAAGCTAGGAAGGAGCCCAAGAGAAAAAAAAAAGCAGTGGTGCCAGTCACCAGGGAGCACAAACTGCCTGTTTCTGAGTGTGGTTGGATATTATTATGTTATTGCAAAGGAAGGTCTTGTGCTTAGCATCATCCTCTAAACACAGCAAGTTGCTGTTGAGTCACAGAGGATGCTCTAAGGAGGGAAGCATGGCCAGCTATGGAAGTGCTGATCTAAGGAGAGCAATGCTTGAGGGATGCAACAAGCAAAGGAGTAATCCTTCTGTTGGGCTCTCATTGTAGCTGTGTCCTAAAAACCAAAGCTGGAATGATCTGGGCTGGAGTCACTGGCCTAGGGAAAAATGCAGGCAAATACCACTTCTTCCCACATTCTCCCCCACAAAAAATCATCTGTCCTTTGTGTTTTGCTGCCTAAGATGACTGCTCTCTCTGCTCTGTGGCTCAGCTGGCCCTGCTAATGTTGCACTATTAATGATGACAGTCTGAAAATCACTTTGAGAGACTTTATGACTATGTTGTGATTACTAACTTGCCAAATGAGTGCTTAGGCATTTTAGAACATGTAGCCACACTCCCACGAGCTGCAGGAAAGCGTCAGCTTCAAAGCATTTGCCTTAAGCTGACTGATTCACACAAATATCATCTGAATGGCCCCAGTCAGTAAAATCATTGTTACTTGCCATTAAATTCTGCTATAGAACCTCAACTTCTGAATCGACAGCAATACTCTTTCCCAAGCTCCTTGGTCAATGCTTTAGTCTTATTGATGCCCTGTGAGATGCTGTGTTTCTCTTGCAAGGTGGCTCAGTTTCTTGCATGCTGTTGTTCTACTGAAAGCCCTGAGCAGGGTCAGCCAAGGCCTATTTAATGTTCATGAAAGAAGGCAAAATCACCATTAGCTGCTGTGTGGGGCCAGGGTTTCGGCAGTCAAAGCTGTGTTCCTGTGCAGGGGTATGAGGAAGAGAGGGGGAGAGGATGGGAGTGCTCTCAAAGCATGGCCACAATGAATATGGATGGTCATCCATCAATTTATTTTAAGCACATTACTTCTCTGTCAGAAAGGGAAAAAAAGGAAAAAGAAAGAAAGGAAAGAAAAGACATATAAAATTAGGTTTGTGACACTCATTTAACACTGCAATTTCCCTAGAGGATTATGCACCAAACAGAGATAGCAAGCTCATGAATATTAATCACTTCCCTGAATGCAATGCAGCCCACCAAACAATAAGATTAGGAGAAAGTGCTATGCTTAATTTATGGATAATGGGAGAGGTAAAGGATAGAGCTCCCACAAAGGTAAGGCTCACAGCTGGAGGGAGAGGCCTCTGAGGAGGAAAAGGACAGATCCAGATTTGTAAGGTAGCAAAAAAACACTTGAGGCCAAGCAGGAGCGAGAGAAAAGGTGTTTAAGGATCATTGTCAAATTAAAATCATTCTTTTCCCCGAACTGGAGTCTAATGCTTCGAGATGCCAGAAACTGGTGGTAAATTCAAGAGCTAGGTGTATTTATTTTCTCTTTTCCTCTACCCTCTGCCTTTTCTTTGTATTTTACATCCCTGAGGCCATGATCCAACAAAGCAGGGAGATGCGTGTCTAACCTGAAACACTCACATTCTGCAGTAGGACCACTCACATGTGGAAGTGAACGGAAGCACTGCCCTGTTTTACTGTAAAAAGGCTTTGGGAAGAGTCCCTTATAAGCAAAGGAGATAAAGTGTAGCAATAACAACACCAATAAGATGCGATTGAAAACCCCATAAATTACCTGGCAAACTTAAGGGTAGATAGGAGTTCTGCAGCAACTTCCCAGCTGTGGTTCAATGTGTCTATCAGCCTTTACTCATCTCTTTTCATATTACTTTCTCTCCCCCTCCCCTTCTTTTTTATTGATCTCTGCATCTTTTTTATCATATCCTTCTCTTTCTTCAGCCCTGGTGAGCTAAATCAATGCATAATGCACATCACACTCAACAAAAGGAATGCAAATGAAAGCAGCGCTCTTTTTCAATGTCCGCACATATATCTAGATGCATGTGTACAACCTTGGTGTGTGGGAGAGTGCATGCCAAGGACAAGGTGCTCAGCTGCTTGTTAAACACCCATTTCTCAATGGAACAAGTGGAAAAAAGCTCTGGGTTCCCACAACTGCAAATCATAACTCTTACAAACAGGGCCTGTTTTACACAGGGCTTGAACTTGGCTGAGATCCGCAGTAATCGCAGAAATCAGTTATCCCGGGAGGAATCAAGAGCAAGGTGAAAAAAAAGCAGCCAAGAGGTAGGAGAGGGGTGCCTCAATCACAGCGGACATGACTGTGGTTCTCTTGGCTCTTGCATATCCGAAGGCCAAGTGAAACTTCTCCACTGGGACCCAAATCTGTGTGGGGAAGGGGATAAAATGTGCAAAACACGCTACGCGAAGGAGAGAAGGGGAATAAGTAGAGATGATATATTTCAGGAGGGGGAAGGGTGAATGTGCCACAGAACTTAAAAGAGTAGTACTGCCAGATGCTGCCATTAATTAATTAATTAATCTCGCTGTCACTCTTTAGCATGTTGCAGGGAGAAAACGCTATTCATCTTATCTATTTTCTGTTGCTCGGCTTTGTGTTCAGAGAAGGCCAGGACAGCCTGACAGTAAGACCACACAGTTTTCTTCCCTGCCTGCCTCCTTCCTTCCCCCGCCCCCCTCCTCCTGTGGCAGAGCAGATTGATCCACTGTTATCTGATTAAAGAGGAAAGGAGGAAGGAAAACAACACTGAGAGGAAAAAAAACCTCTAATTTTATTACAGGCACTAGTGCAAAGTGTCCTGAGAGCCTCGTGCCATTCAGACAAAGGGAAGTTGGGCAATTAAAAATCCCCATAAACCTCATGATCTTAAAAGGCAAAGAGAATAGGAGAGGCAAAGGGACACCTGCAAACAGGCTGCCTCCATCCTTGGAGATACCTCAAACGCAGCTGAACATGACCCTGAGCAACATGCTGCAAATTGAAGCTGAATCTAATTTTAAGGTGGGTCCTCCTTGGACCAGAAACCTCCAGGGGCTCCTTCAAACCTAAATTATTCTGTGAGTCATGGCTCTAAATCTAAAGCTTGATGGGCTCTGTTGTATCTCTCTTCTACCAAATGAGGTGACTTGCGTGGTCTCTGCTTTGGAAGGACGAAACTCACTTGGGCTTGGCTATCAAGCCTCCTGCTATGAATCTTTCTGTGGTGATGCTCCTTCAGCCCTGCTTTTTGCCAACAAAATGTTTAGTGATTATTCTCAGCCATGTGGGACCCAATCCTACAGACAATTTGTGACAAGCACTGTATTCGCTGCTGTGGTTTGAGTTGCTGAAGTCTAAAGAATGCCTTGTGGTAGTTCAGAAACATGCCTGGAAGGAAACGTTTGCAAGATCAAACCCTGAGGCTCCCAATTCAGCAAAGCCTCTGAACATGTGTTTGAGGCTCACGGCATTCTTCGGTGAAGGGGAGTGATTCCCCGGGCTCTAAAGAGCTCCATAATGCAACAAGAACGTCGCTGCAAAAATAACACTGTCTGAAATAATTACTTCTTGTCCTACAGGATTCTAACATGTGTTAGCCTTGTAAATATGGAAATAAATTGCCCTTCCTTTTCTGTGCTCCTCAAACAGGGACTCAATCATTCCAAGAAAACACCTCAATGGTTTCAAAGAAGACTTTTGTTTGGCTGAAGGCGGAAGATCCAGTCTTACACTATTATATCGTGGAGAATGCTGAATGTTTGCACTTTCTGATTAGCATTTATTATGCAATGTGCAGAGCCATTCTCTTCCTCAACACCTTTATGTTTTCTGGTGAGTTTTTAATGCTTGGCGTGTTAAAACAGAATACAAATCAGGACTCTTCATTTGTCTGAAAGATGAGCCAGCCATTCATCTTTAACTCTTGATATCCTAATTCATGGTGGTCCAGCACCCACAAAAAACAATAGGACCTGTTTCACAGGTATTACCTCCTCTGAACCTTTCTTAGGGACTTGACGAAGGCAGTGGTTGACCCAAAACAGCAGCATCTGGTCTACTCTTATGAACACACACCAAGGTCATCACCACTACAGCAGTCTCACCACCACAGCTGTAAAGGCACCCAACAAAACATGTGTAAAGTGTGCATCCATGTACCTTTCCAGCAATTCAGGTACTCTGATTTACCTGCATATTCTGTATATCAAAAAGCAGGTTGATTTCATTCCCTTTTGTAACCCAGGACCTGTGCAAAACCACAGCCTTCCAAAGGCCATGACAAACAAACAACTTTTTACCTCTGGAATTCCCCTTTCCTTTTCAACACAAGCAAATCTGAAAATCACTTCCTCTGTAATGGCACAGAAATAGCTGTGTGCATGTTTTCATTGCTTCATGTTCTAATCATATTGCTGTCAGACAGGTTTTTATCACATTCTGAACCAGCCCTGCTGCTGGTCCTGAAGATGAACACATTACACAGGTTCAGAGCAGGCTCTTGCACTCACCTAGGCGGACAACGCTGTGTGGTCCAAGGCTTGGGACTCCTGTCCATGAATCATTTGGAGCACGATGCAGCTGCTGCCCAGCCCACACAACCAAGTTTCTTTAAGAACCAGTATACAAAGGGGAAGACCTGGGTCATGTCCTGATGTAACGCTGGGATGTGGTCAAAGTACAGACCTAGACCTGCTGTTGAGCAGGGTGATACAGATGCAACCACAGAGCTCCAACCCAACCCCTTGCTGGAACCTCGCACTCTGCCTGACTTTTGGAGAACCCAAAACATTTGCATAAGTGTTTATCTCACTTTCAAAATATTATGACTAATCTCTTTCAGTGCTTGAGGCTCTAATGCAGCAAGTGACTTGAAACACAAACCTAACTTCCAGACCACCAATAGTCACAATTAGCCTGCACCATAAATATGCTCAGATTTCAAAAGAGCTATTTACATATGTAAATATGTAAATAAGAACATCACCAAATTAGGCCTCAAGTCTAACAGTGTGGGATGCTGAAGTAAAATTGTAGCCGTTATGTCGAGACAAGCAGTCCCCAGCTTACCACCCAAGGGAAAAATGGTGCCTGTGAGGTCCTCTCTATGCTGCTCCAGGCACAAGAGGTAATCATTAGATTGCCAAAAAGAACAAGTTTCAGTCCTGCCAACATTGTATTATCTGCCTAGGACTGATGCCCTGATCTGAAGGATCACTAGATGGGACCAACTATTTGCTTGGTCAGTCCAGATGAGAAATCTCGTAGAACATCTTGAGAAGAAGATGACCCTTTATAAATACTCACTTTGGTTGCAGAAGCTCTGCATGTTCCATCCTTCCCCAGCCCTCACTGAGCCCTGGTTGGGAAATGCAATCCCACAACATAGGGCCACCCCACAGAAGATGCAGCGCAAATTGGTCTCCATTTTCCTTCTCTGCCTCCAGCATTCCTAGAGAGTTTAATGAATATGTAAAGCTCACAACTGCAGCCCTGCTATCCCCGATAGCTCCAGCATCTTCCGGCCATTGTGCTTACAGGTTTTGCTAATCAGAGCAAACCAGGCTTGCAAATGAAATCTGATTAAGTAGTTTTCACCTCTGAAAAAGGGGATTAGCTAGACCTTTGATCTTCAGATATTGATTTGCAACTCAAAGGAGGTGTGACCTCAGCTGGACTTGCTTCTGGTCTCAGTCCCTTCCCCTTTCACTCCTCCTCCTGTTTACCGGGAAAAAAATCAGTTCATGTCTTCTCACATAGCCAGATCTAAAGCCTATTGAAGGCAGTGGAAAACCACCCACTGACTTCAATGGGCTTTGGATCAGTCCCACAATGGCTGACTTAGCCCTAAGTCCTAGGCAGTTTCAAAGCCAGCAGAACCAATTTCCCATCAAAATGACCAGAAGCTGGGAAGATATGTTCGCCTTTCAAACCTACAAATTCCACCTTTTTTTCTCTCTTCCATGACAACTCTTCAGCTGGAAATGCTGAAAATGCTGTTGATTTTTTCCCCTTTTACACTACGTAGAGTTGTTGCCCACCGTGAGCAGACTTACCGATGCAATTAAAGGACAACTCCTGCAGGCAGAACAGGGAGCAGCCATCACCGTTGATCTTGTTCATGTCATCACATTCTTCCCCCAAGTCTCTGTAGGCAGGGCACACACATGCAAAAATGAGTCAGATGGCAAATGGCATCATCCCGACAATCACTGCAACTCCTCTGCAGAATCCCAAAGCCCTCCAATCAAGTACAGCACTTTGAATGCTGACCCTTAAAATACCTCTCCCTTTCTCCTCCAGCCCTCTCTTTTATCATTCCTGGTTCACAAGCTTGCTTGGCCACTTCTCTCCTAACATGTGGATACCACTTGCTGTTCTCTGATGAGGCTACGAGCAACTTCCTTCGTAGCTGGTGTGGCTGCAACTCAGCAGGTGGGGAAAAAAAGAGAGCAGGAATCTTTGAAACTCTTTGTATTGAATCTGAAAGGGCCAGACTGTGACCCCAGCAGGGCAAGAACAAGGCATAAAGCCTGGTGCCAGGCTATTCCAGGTGACAGCACTCGGAGGAGAGCAGGTGGGGTTGGGAATGGGATCCTGCTGCACGCCAGCCCGCACGGTTGCAGCAGCATGCAGGGACATGAGTGTGAACCAGATGAGACAGGGGCTGCCACAGCTGTAAGTGGGGCCACAATCAACCAAGCTGTGACACAGTTTGGTTCCTGCTCGCTCCTGAGGCAGCTCAGCTATTGTTTGACACTTGCTGCAAAGCCGCAAGTGATGCTGGAGGAATGTGCAAACATAACAGTGGGAGAAAAGTTATGGAAAGCAAAATTAGTCTGTCTTTCTTCACCTCTCTCTCCAAGACTGCCCTGGATTCATATGTTGTTTGGCTATTCCCTTTGATTTCGCTGCCTGTTTGGCCTCATCCTGCAAATACTTGCTGCCAGGTATATCATCTGACAGAGTTGTACTATGTGGTTGCTAATTGGCATTATTTAAAACAATGGCTGGATTGAGCACTTGCTTGTTGTTACTTCCATAGTTTAAATAATTGAATTATCTAATGCCAGGAAGCTTTGAAGCAGGTGCCTTCAGGGCCATCACAGCAAAAGAAAAAAAACCTAGCATAGTTGTGAATGATTTCTTTTACATTTTCAGTGGTGAGGACTGGCAGCAGTGAGAGGGAGGAGCTGGTTGAGAACATGCAATTCCCAGCACTCTCCTTCAGGGGCCAAATCTATCACTCCCAAATGCATCCCAGCTCCGGTGCTCCAACAAGAGGTTGCACCAGGAACCGGGACCAGCACAGGGCAGGGTTTTACCCTGTCCACCAGCTGCAAGACGTGGAACTCCATGGATAAGGACAGCATCAGAGGCTATGTGAATTTTTCCAATGCTTACTTCAGCTCCGTATAGGAAATGTCATATGCATGTATAAAGATAGAGATAGACGAACAAACAGCATAAACAGCATATAGTGTTATGTCCGTATCGACCCTGCTGTCTGGACTCCATTATCTGTATCTCTGTCTGTATCTCCTGGTGCCAGGACAGCAGGGCCTAAGTTCCAATTAAGTGTCATCATCCTGGTAATCATCAGGCACATGAGTCATTATGTACAGATGAGAGCTGGCCTCAGCTGAGGAGACATCAGAGGCTGTTAATTCCTTTCTAGTCTCAGATTCTGGCTGAGTAGATGTGCCCAGATTTGTCTGTTTGCTCACTCCAGACTTACATTTGGATAATCCCGTCTCCACAGTATCCACTTCCAGAGATATAGACAAGCTCCGGGGAAGGCTCGCTCTCCTCTCTCCCAGAAACAATGACGACCTGGTACTTGTAAGTTGTCCTATCGCTCAGCTCTCTGCAGGACAAAAGGAAACACTAAGTGATCAGGACAACAAAGGCAGCAGCAAAGGAAAGGGAAGGAGGTATTGAAATGGGGGTTGGCTGCCAAAAAAAAAGTAAATCTTAGTTTCAGTCAGGTCCTCGGAATGTTCCTACCTCGTTTTGATAGGATTAATTTTGGGTTGAGTGTTGCTGCTTGCATCTGAACCCACTGTAGAGATGGTTTTGCACTGATAACATGGCAGTGCATCAATCCCCTCCCCACACGGTGGGAAACAGTAACAGCATTTGAGAAACCAGCTCCGAGCTTCAATGTGTTTAGCCTTGGATACTTCTGCTTTACCTCTCCAAGTCAGGGACAGCCTCACCTGCAAGTCTGCATAGTTCATTTAAGGAACTTAAAATACCCCATGAACACTGATTACTTCCTGAACAGCCCTGAGCTCAGCCCAACTGCAGCTGGAGCCAGTGGGAATTTGCCTATTGATTAAAGTCAGAATTGGACTGGGGATGCTCCAGTAATAAATAAGTTATCCGCTTTGCATACAGGTATTGAAACAATAGAGTTAAACAACTTTCTTCCTCTCCAGGAGAGTGGAAAAAATAGGATCCACACACAGCACTGGATCCTGGTATTAACACTGAAATATTCACAGAAAGAATTAGCAAACTGTTACATATTTATGCAAAGCCATAATTGCCTAAATCCTGTGCATCTGTAAATGAGGAATCATTTTTATATGTGCAATACAGAAATAATGGAAGCCTAATATAAATGTTTAGCTCTTTTACAATGCCTTTTACATTATCAGAACTCAAAATGTTCCACAAAGAAACTCATTACCATCATCCCCATTGTGCCGATTTGTAAAGCCATGGAGTGGTGAAGGCAAAATGATTTGCTCAAAGTCATCAATCAGGCTAATTGCAGAGCCCATAACACAACCCAGCTCTTTCCCAACCCACGCCAGTCCTCCACTTACCACGCTCATATTGTGCCAATTACTGACAGCAATATACAAGTCTTTTTGTCACAGGAACTTGGTCAAAAAGCACGTATTAATGAAGTGTGTGCTACGAAGAGATGTATCTACTACACCCAGCAACAAACCCACTGAAGTAGGTATCAATGGACTGTAGTCACTGAAATCTTCAAGTTTGGGAAATAAGGATCTCCTTACAACATTCATTAAATTAACAAGCATGACTTAAAGTCCCATATCACACGTGATATTTCACAACAGAGCCATTCCTCATGGATACTACGCCTGCAAAATAACTGTCATTGAATGAACTGCACATGAGCAGCGCTGGGATTTGATTCTGTGTTACTACACATGGTAGTGAAATGGGGAGTGAAACTCAGTGGAATAAAACCAGAACTGGCTTTCTCATTGCTGCTTCACCTGATTCTTGTCAGCAATAGTCCACAGGCTCCTATTAGCTAAATTGGAGAGTTCACGTAGCACAAAGAGTATCTTAATTCACCTACAGACAGGGGAGACTTCTACCCAGATATTGGTTAACAGTGTCTATTCAAAGTGAAAAATGTCAAACTTCTGCCCTTGGGACCTGTTTAAAACAACTGGTTTAGACAAAAAATAAATATAAAATTATAGGAAGTAACTTAAGTGGCTGAACACCCACTGATGTACTGAGATCTCACTCCCTGATAAATCCACTTAGGAAGATTTCAAGTCTCTGTTATATAACCTCGTGAAATCAAAGCAGAGGCAAGCTTTGCTTATTAAAGACTTATTTCTCAAGTTCTTTCCCAAAACCATTCATAAAGTCATAGAACGGTTAGGGTTGGAATATTTAAGATTAACAAATCTGCTTGCAGAAACACGGATTTTGTCACTGGGGAATCTGCTAACCACAAAAAGGTTCAATTCTTAGAAAAGGCTGTTAACAAAGGAACAGCTCGGGCAGCTGTAACAGCTACAAAATCAATCAATCCCTGCTGCTTTCTGATGTGCTGAGATGACACGTGTGAGTGCGAAACAGTAGTGCTCAGATCCTGATTTTTGGAGTGATTTTCCAGCGATACCCACAGGTGATGGGCAGGAACTGAGCTCAGAGCAGACTGTGACTCTGCGAGTGTGCTTCAGTCTGTAGGAGTGTTTGTGTATGCCTGTGTGTACATGTAAGCAAATGGAAAACAGGAAAAGTTCACATTTGTTTATGTACAGGGCGGGAAGTTGGCAGAACATAATGGAAGAAGACATACTACTAAATAAAGCACGGGAGAGCATATGGTGTTTATGAATTATTAGGTGACTGGAGATGAATGTGTATGTGGGTGAATAAGACAGAAAACTGGAAATGAAAGTTATTAGGTGGGGAGAACTCTGGTCTGTTTAATTGTATGGGCTGTGAAGGAAAAACTTCATATGGGGAGAAGACCCCGTGGATGCCGAAGGGTGACAGCTGGCTTTGCTGCTCCATTCTTTGGTCTAATCCTGTCTCCTGCCATATGCTGGGGAGGGGAGATCTCCAACTGCAGCATGCTGCTCAGAAATGGAAATGGGTATGTCATGACAGGCAAATGATACTTATAGTTTAGACACATAAGAAAAATGGAATTTCTTCTCCAAAAAAGAAGGTGAGCACAATATCTGACTCCTTACACATACATTTAGGTATTTGACCAGCTTGGCTTCCCTTACTTCTACACAGTCTAGGTATGAAATAGTTATTAAGTTATTTATGCTCACAATACCCCATGAGCTATGCATGGAATATCCTTATTTTGGGTAAAATATAGAGAAAGGGAAGACAAATGCCTGGAGACATTGCCATACAAGCAATGGCAGGACTGTGAGCCAGCTCTCCAGTCCCACTGCAGCCACAGAGCAAATCCTCCCCATCCTTGTTCTGGCTCCCTTTTCAGACAGCCCAGTCAAAGCTACCTGGAGCTCCACAATATTCCCCATGCTGGGAACAGCAGAGAAGCCTCAGGCTGTCACACCCAGGGCAGCACCAGCCATGCCCAGAGGAGATGGGACATGTGCCCTTCACATAGCTGGGTATATGCCTGGACTGGAGTGCCAGAAAGACACCTTAGAGACTAAAAACTCAAGCCACCACGTTTACAGTTCACCCTGGCCTGATGCAACTAGTGGCAAAAAGCTGACTGAGCAGATGTGGCATTTCACATCCCAACAACTGGAACCTGAGATACTTCTATCCTCCTGACCTGTTAAACATATCATATCCTCAGACACTGAGAGCTTTAGCATTCCTTCACAGTACCCACTTTTTGGAAAAACATAGCTGCTAAAAGGATGATACATGCAATACTTCGGGCAGTAATCCAGTACCATAGTGAGGGAGGGAGGAAAGAATGCAGGAATGAAGGGGTGGAAAAAAAACAACAAAAGAATTTATTCTTTCCTATATGGTTACAGGGTACCAAGGTCGATATTACAGACTGTATCTGGAGATGTCAGCAAGTCCAGCTCTGCTCCAAGTGATGCTAAAAGTGAGATTTTGTGACCATTTATTTTCTCTCCTGCCTTTTCTTGAAGCTGAGGGCACACTAACAGCAATAACCTGCTCTTTCCAATCTGCTGTCAGGCAGGTCGGATGCACGGCGGCTTCACACGATGCTTCTTAAGGAAGTGAGAGGAACATCTTTAACATTAAGGATGTGAACAAACACTCTTTTAAATTTATATCTATGGTCTTTCAATGACCTTTCTGAGAACTGAGTAAGCCACATTGAGGGCTGCAGCTTCCGCTGTGGGGTGGCAGCCTTATTAAAAAGCAATGACTCAAGTCCTCTGTGTGGAGGGGGAATTAGGATGTGCCCTGTGAAACGCCAAGGGGGCAACTTCCCTGTCTGCTGCAGCAAATGACAGAACCAGGGTCAGACATATAAAACTCTCTAATTCTTTTGCTTGTTTTTACTCAGGAAGCTGAGCAGTTGAGTTCATCTTGCAGAGTCCCTCAGGCAAGAGATCTCTGCTTTCAGTTTGGGTGCTCCTGTAAAACTTATGGGAAGAATTATACCTCTGGGAAGTTGTTTTCTATTCAGACCGAGGTGGGTTTAAAGGATCATTGAGTTTACAGAAGCAACACGCATGCCCTCGAGTGCCAGCAGACCTGAAAAAACATCTGCTCTGTGCTCACTACAGAGCTTCAGCATTTGAGGACGCAGCACAGCTGAGATGCAGTGGAAGCACCAAGGGAAAGCAAACGTCCCATGCCTCTCTCGCTACTACAATAGCATATATATGTTTTCCTATTACAGATAACAGCAGGGAGGGGTTTTATACAGCAAAGACCTGTTTCTAAAAAAACTGAAAACATCCTTTAGGCTGACCCCAGTTTCTACCCCAGGAAAACATGAATGGTCAGAAAGAAACCCCATTGTTTAAGGATGACAAGGTCTCAAGCATCACCTATTAGCTCATGGCTGTCACAGGCAGAGCCAGGTAAAACAGGCAAATTCCACACCTCAATGTCCTCATGAAGAAACCGTCTTTCTTTGATCTTAAATAGCCACAGAGCTCTCGAGCCAAAAGATGTTTCCTGAACAGCTCTCCACAGCCTAGAATAAACCCGGTCTGCCAGCAATGTCCTCGCTTCCCTCTAACACTGTCACCTTTGCTCTTCTTCTCCAGCAGGAAACCGTGTGGAGCAAAAGAGGAAACCTGCTGGCAGTATAAACCAGTGACCCCACACCTTCACATGTTGAAATGCTCTGGATCAGCTGCTCAGGGTGATCTGAATACAACCACACTGAGGTCTCATCCTCTTTTGTCCCCTCCTGTGCAGCCCGGAGCTGTCCAGTCCATCCCCATGTGCTGCTCACAGCAACCAAAACACCTAACATCATTTGCAGAGGTCCTCAACTACCACAAATATCCACTAAGTCAGTGAAAACAGACATGTTTAGAACCTCCCAGTCCTGGCCAAAGTGGGACTCAATGCTTACACATTGGAGGATCTAACTCTGCTACTTAGGGAGTGGGTCATTCAGCTGCATTGGGTTTTATTTACCTCTCAGCAATGCCACCATGGTGTTGCAGGCTACCCCATCCTCAGATGCTCCAAAAGCAATTGATGAAGAGTAACCCAGTGGATGAGGCTGCTTTGGGACGGCCTGGATAGATCTGCTCCCCAACTCCCATCCTTTCTCCAGCACTGCTACCAACAGTACAAATATGATGGGTTTCTTCCTTCGTCTCCTCTTGCACACACTCCCCTTTGCCTTGCCTTTCCTTCTTTTAATAAAAATGGCATGAGAAGCATGGTAGAAGGTAATGAAGAGAATTCCTGCCCAGCTCTGCACACAGGAGAGAGGAGGTCTGGGATGCTGTAAACAGAAGGACATCAAAATCCCAGCCTCTTGTGATGGGCTGTTTTTTCAGCTGCTGTCCAATCTCTGGCTGTTTGGATAAACCCAGCACCATGGCAGGTGCAAAGGCCTCAAAACAAGTCTCCTGCCTCTGTTCCAGACTCAAAGCTGAAGACTTAAATCCCAAGCAAGCAGCCTTGCAGGGCTTTTCTCTCTATCCATGATGAGATAGGTCCCACCTGGGGCGGTGGATTTGCTCTGATGATGTATTTGGTTACAAGCAAATCAGGATCAGGTAAGCGAAGTACTAAATGACCTCTCATGGCCTGGAAGGGAAAGTGGGGAATGTACAGTGGATTTCTGCTCCCAAACCCAGCTTAAACCTGAACCAGGTGTTTCCAAGGAAGAACATTGGAGCCGCTAATGACCTGAATAGATGATCTCAGCTGAATACTTGGTGGGGCATGATTTGTGCCATCAGGTGTCTGCGCTTTCTGAAGCCCAGAGGCTCACCACTGAAAGGAGTGGTTTAAAGATAATGCCCAAAATCAAGTTTCTGACTGTATTTCTACTAACACCTAAACCACCACATTACCCACTCACACAGTACCACAGAGACCCCACATATTTGAAACTGAAGTCAAAGGTTTGGTGATCCTATCTATCAGAAAAAGGCAGACACACTTTGCTCCACGAAATACTATGTACCAGTAAACACCAGCTTTCATAATCACCACAAAATCAAAGCAGGCAATTAGTCTACAGCTCTGCTCTCGCTTGGCTGGTGTAAACCTCATCTAACATTAGAGACCTCAGCAAAACACTCCAGGTTTAAACCACTGCAGCCCAGCTGCTCGTCTGTTCCTCTGAGTTGCAAATGTGTGCATTTGCTGCTCAGACCAGCTCCCTGCCCGCACAAGATGCCATGGCACAGGACTACACGCCTGCCTGGAGCCCTCTGCTCTGAAATCCCGGTCCTGTTTAGGACCTTACACACATTTGGTTTTGAACATTTGGCTTTCACACAGACTGCTCTTGTGTCTTTCTTGCCTTAACTGTAAGCTTTTAAAGTAGCAAACATATAGGTATATATGCAACTGATTAACTCCAGCGTTTGATATAATCATCCAAGTATTTGCCCTGGTACCAATTTAAAACACAGTAGCACATTTAATAAAAACCAAAGTTTGCAGCTTAGACCTTAAAGCTACTTCTTGAGGGTTTTTTTTCTCTCAAAAGAAAATAAATGTCAAGAGGCAGTTTTCTACTTTCATGTTTAAGCAACAATTATCAATTTTTAAGGTGGCTGATAAAAACACATCTCAACAAAACTGGGTTAAAAATCCCTGGATAAAGTAAAACCTTGAGGCCCAGGGCCTCACGTGGGTGTTTGCACTAGACAGGCAATTTCACGGCAGCACACAGGTTAAGTGTCAGAGCACCTGGTTGCTATTAGAAGTAGAGAAGGAGGGGGGAAATCTGTTGTGTTTGCTTCTTCGCCTCTGTGATCAGACCCTAAGCTGAGATGGGACCGGTTCTCAACAAGATGCAGCCACTACAGAGGGAAGCCTGTTATGTTTTGACTGAGGAAGGAAATGCTGAAAGGCTGATTTCCAGCCAGTAAAAGCCAGCACTTCTCTATTGATTTCAAGGGAATGCTGCTGGTATCCACCCCATGAGGATGGTGCTTCGACATACTGGTATGGCAGGGAGGAAATGTACCATGACTGCCAGGCAGGTTAGGACGGGTTAATTGCTTTAAACACCATCATCGTCACTGGTGAACCTTTGCCTGTTGCATCGTGCCTCTTGGTGAGCACTGCCTGATTACTCACACCATTAACAACATTGCAGTCGTTCTGTGGTTTCTCCATGGAGAACAGGCAGCAGCAGCATCCACGCAGGCACCGATGCTGGTTCAATCCATGCTGCAGGAGAAGTGCCTGATGCACACCCTACACTGGGGTAGGGACCCCAACAGCCACCTCTCAGCTTGTGGATGTTGATTGATCATCACTGTGGCTGGGAGCACTTTGGTTGTTACCCTCCACCATTCATCAGGTTCAGCTCTCCCCATGGGCAGAAGGCTCTGCCCAATGTCATCAGCTTAGCAGAATAATGTCCTTCAGCTCTGAATCCAGACCTGACCTCTAGGATTTCCTTTCAACGGGCCTGAGCCAAGACATGATTTTCAGAAATTAAACCCCTCCCTTTTCCATGTAATCCCACCAAAATGGTAAACAGAGCCATGGGAGCAGACACTCGCAGTGCCTGATCCAAAGGCTCCTGCAGCCAGTGGAAGTTATTATGTGCATTTTCAGTAGGGCTTAGGTTGGGCCCCAAGCGAACACAGATGTTTGCAGTTTTCTCTGGTTTCACCTCCACAATCCCTCCTTGCCAAAACTCCACTATGGAGAGTGAGGGCATGGGGAATGTGGCATCCTGAGGAGCTGCTCCTTGGATAGAAGGGCCTATATGGTTACACGTATGTGTGAGAGACATACATGCCATCACACACGCCACACAGCAGAGCCCACAGAGATGGGAGAAGAGGTGAGGTGACTATTCCAGAGGAACATTTTGTCATTTCCCTCCTTAGGGGCTCTGTATTTTGCCTTAAGCCACTTCAGATTATGAGAAATCCTACTCGCTGGTCTCCAGTGGGATCTTTAATGGTTTAATAACTGAACATTACTGAATATATTTCCACTAGCCTCTTGCTAAAATCCCATCATGAGCTAATTTCCTCTATTGTCATTACATCTGCAACTGGTCTTACATTTTGTAAAACCCTGTACCACTGTGAGTAAATGATTTGGTTCACTTCACTGAGCTCTCTGGGCCAGTAATTTTAGTAGTGGCTGATCATTTGGGGTATCCAATTCCAGGCACCCTCCCTGGGGTACAATTTGAGCTTTTTTTCCAGCTTTTCCCTCCTATCACAATAAGCTCCAGGAAGATGCTGGAATCGGGGCATCAGCATGGAGGTGCTCATTGCCACCCTACATTTAAGAAGATACTGGCCAGAAAGACTAAGATCAAGTTTGGGTGAAGCAATCACATGAAGGGCTTGCAGTGTGCTCAGCACACTGCATGCCATGCAATGATATATCTAAAAGGTTTCTGCCTTCTGTTGCTATACCCAAACAAGGTATTAAGGACAACACAGGTATTTTAGTCTTCCTGCAGTGTTGTTTTCAACTCCTTGCCTCTTTGAACAAATTTAACAGAGGCTTGGAATTTATTTTCTAAGAAAAGATATTAAAATACAATGCCCAGGAAATGATGAAGCCAATGGTTCAGTAAAAGTAGCTGAAAAAAGCTGTGCTGGCTGACACTGCTGATAAAAAGGTAGGTAACACATTTCTGCTGCTCCTGTGGTATTTGAGGCTCACTCCAAGTCTTACAAGAGAGTTATTTTTGAGTTGTTGCATAACACATGTCTGTCCAATATTTCTTTCCTCAATCAAGCAAAGAAAATGCATTTGTTATTCCCGGGAGATTTCTGGGGCTTCTTATCTTATTTAGAGCCCAAAATAAAGACGCACGCAAGAAGGCAAAACATCAGAGAGAAATTATTAGCCATGAGATAATGCACAGCCTAATTTACCACATAGCTGGGACTGTTTCACCTGCAATAAATTACTTTGCCCAGCAGGGAAAGTCCTGTTTGACCTTCTATTTTTTCCCCTGCAGCTGAAAACTCTGCTACTACTTCTAGGTCGTGAGTTCAAATTCCACCCTGGCTGGGAGTGATTAAATATATCAATTTCTAATAGTATCTATTTGGTAAACAATAGGAGAGGTGTAAATATTCACTTTTCAGGGACACTTGCATGCTGCTGAGTTGTAGCCTATGGGTGTGATCTCTCTGTGTATTGCCCAAGAGGTGCAGTGGAGAAATGAATCCAATGCAGCAGCAGTCCTGAGGGAGTCCCTGGCTGGAGCAGAGCTGGCAGAGCCGAAGCCAAGTGTCATTCCCCAAATAGGGCAGTCCCTCTTTCCTGGCTCGTCCCATGCTCTCGAGTCATTTCATTGAGAGGCAGCTGGGGGTTATTCAGAGCAATCCCAGCCTTCAAAGCTACACCCAGGCTGAAAATGGGCTGCCCTGTCTCAGGATCACAAAGCCACAAAGATACAAACCAGCCCTTACTACCTTCTTCTTGCATCATGTGCAGCTGAGCCAGAACAGGAGCTACAGACTGTGTGGAGTGCCAACTATAGTTACAGCATTACATAAGGAACCGCAACAGCAAAGGATCACAAATCTATCACTACAGCTGGCACCAAATGGCATCTCTGCACAGGCTGAGCAGAAAAGCTGCCTACTGAATGGGCACAGACAGACAAATTGTTCTTTCTCTTCTCCAGTGCAGGGTTAAGGCAATTTGGCAGAGGGTGCTGAGGGAAAGAGTTGCTCTATCTGTTCAGCGTGTGGGGTCAGGAAGCAGAATTTATTCTCTTGCAGAGATAACCTGGCAGCTTTAATGAAGAAAGCAAGAAAGAAGGAAAGCCATCAGAATGTGACTTCCAGCTGTCAAGGCACATCAGCCAAGTGGATATGTATAACCCATGAGAGCAGTGGCACTGCTAGCCTCCAACATTTCATTCTGCAGGAAGGCACCTGGAGCATTTCTTCTGTAAAAGGCCCAGCACACTGCTGACCACTGTAAATAACAGCAATCGCTAGCTGGTATTTAGCAGCACAAGGTATGTGAAGGAAAGATGGAAGAACAACACATGGAAAAGAAGCAGTGTTCCTCTTCCTGGCCCTTATTGTAGAGCAGGGGAACACGCTCTGGCACAGGGAGCAGAATCAGTTACCTCCACTGCCACGCAAGCCTCAAGGGAGAGTTGGCAGAGAAGATGCTGCTGAGTGTTTAAGTCTCTTCCTACCAGCACTTCACCTCTGCAGGTGTCAAACAAGCCTATGACCAGTTTCCCACTTTTGGAAGAGAATGTGAGGGACAAGCGATCATCCTATATTTTTCTGTTCTTTCATCATGGGAAGTTCCCTGGGTCATTAGGCAGAAACAGGGCAATCAGTACTGGCTGGAAGGAGATGACTATGCATTCAAGGCCAGACATAGCCCCAGAAAGATACGAAGTGCTGCTTGCAGGGGATTGCCAGCACCTCCACTGAGCTCTGGTCCTGCTACACTGTCCTACACCACCTCAGTAGTAAACTTTGCCCAAACCAACCACAGGCAGCTCGGATACACTCAAAGCTCCACTGATACATGGAGGCTTTTGGACAGGGACAGCACAGCCACTAATCCAGCTGGGAAACCAGGGTTAGAGAGGAACAGCTGAAACATTTACTCCTTAGTGCCATGACTCTGGATGAAGAACTAGGCAAGAACTAGCAGTGCTAATATTGTATCTGAAATGGGAAATTATAGGGGTGAGAGAAACCTTATAGGACAGAAGGGTTTTTGCTTCTTGTGAAAACTCAAAATAGGTTTGGCCATGCAGCACTAAAAACTAATGATAAGAAAGCTTGTAGGCACAAGCAAGAAAGAGTGAATAAGAATTGATCTGTTCCTGTTCAATCTTAATAGAAGTGTTTTGAATGGGGATGAGCTGGGAGCTTTTTTATATGGATACATATGGGGATCTCTAATATGTTACTAAAGAGAAATAACAGAGAATTGTGTAATTATGGGAAAGAAACCTCCCAGATGCAGATTAGAGAACAAATGCCTTTCATAATGGCAGGCCTGTGGTACCAGGCGTGAGAGCAGACATCCACAGGGACTAAACAAGAGATGACACTATTTTGCATTTATTTCTAGTAGCTGTAATAGATTGAGTTGAAAGAGAAATTTGAATGAAAATGGATATTTGTCTTTCAGCTATCACTTTGAACTCAACACACAAACATTTCTTGCAAACAAAGATCCAGGCCCCAAAAGTCCAAGTAAACAGGCTCAGTCAATGCAGAGAAGGATGCAGTTATAATGTAGAAATGACTAATTTTCAGGACTGGGTGCCTCAAAATGGCACATATGTTGGTATAAGACAATACTACGTGTGTTAGGATCGGTACATTCAGATTAAGCCTGCAGCTCTTACTCGCAAGTGAGAGGGGAAGCAGCAGTTGGCTGTATTGATCATTGGAAGACAACTATGAATCATCAGTGGGATGTATGCATAAGAAAAGCACATGAGGCCCTTGTGCGCATCAAGGCGAGGCATTTCCAGGGCAGCTGGGTAAGTATTCATGCACAAGGACATCTGGAATACCATATACAGTTCTGAAGCCTGCTGGGAATCCAGATGTGCAGCATGCCGTTATCACACGAATAACCTAGCAGCTCTTGCAGATAAATCTGGTTATGTAAAGTGCTTTCTTAACATTTCAGCCCTATCTTAGATACTCCCCAATATTTCCTGGCATAGGAAGGAATGAGAAGTTTGGCATGGTAACCATGGATGAAGGGTGAGCAGAAGATGGTGATAATATGGGCTTCAACTTTTGGTGTTGGGAGAACATTCACCCAGTGATCTGTATCTTGTTTGGGTGGAAATATGGTGTTAATTATCTTCATGGCAGATGGATCTGGCAATTCATTCAGATCATGCATTCCTCTGGCTGGTAGACCTTCAGAAAATAGAGAAATAGATCTTCATGATGAAGGAAGGAATGCCTTAGTAAGGACAGATGTCACCATGAAATTTTAATGTTGCATTCAGCAGGGACTTAGGTTTACCCATCATCATTCTGATCATCGTATTTTTCCACTCCTCCTTTCAGCTGGGTCCCCATCCTGTAAACTGCATCTTCCTATTGAGTTCAGGGGCTGAAAGGCACACCAATATTTGACTGTAACGAATTACTGCTCATTATAAATAGCCACTGCTGATTCTCCAGCTTTCCTGCTTGTTCATACTTGAAGGAGCCTTCAGATTAAGAACCGTTTGCCAACTCCTTCAACTACTCATCATCTGGAGTTTCTGACAAGTCACTCATCATCTGCCCTTCTGATTGGAGACACGTAACAAGTGGCAACAGCACCAATAAAGCAAACTTTGAAACAAACAGTTGTTTCAGATGAAGTACACAATGTGCTAAGGACCCCTCATCATGCCACAGCCACTGCCTAACTACCAGCAAACTTGATGACGGCAATCTCTCAGTCATTCTGTGATCACTCCAAGAAGCCCAAGTGATATCTGCACTCTTAGGTACAGCTAAACCACAGTTAATGAGATGGCATCTACAAGCTTACACCAAATGGAACTCCTGATTCTAATAAAATACATGAAAATATTGCATTTAATTAAATAACAACTGGACACAGATGACAACCAGTCCCCTCCAACCATTATCAAGCAACATAAAATGCCTAGCCATAGAAAACGGTTTTAAAATACCCCAAAACTGAGAAGAAAAACATATTCCCTTTATGAAAAAAAATGAAGTTTTTCTCTCAGTCTCTCTTTTTTCTTTCTTTTCAAGCAGTATCTCTAGGTGTCACTTAGGTACTAAAGCTCTAGACAGTGTAGGAATGGCTCCGATGAATATAGCACAGGACAGCACACTCGTCTCAGTGATGCTCAACTCTGCAAAACCCAAATCCATACCAGGGCTTCATGCTGAGATTCCTTCTAAGGTTATTTCAGTCCATCCCTTTGTCTTGAAAAAAGCCTACAGGTTAGCACCACAAAGATGACCTGAACCATCATCATCCACTACATCTTCAGGTTTCCTACAAAGTTTGTGGCAGAAAAGTGGGGAAAATTCCCAATTCTTAAAAACTTTTCCAGTTATTCTGACAACTTTCCAAACCTAGCCTCAGTGTCTCTTGGCTTGGCCTGCCAGAGGAGAGAGCATGGATCCCACCAGCACGCCTGGCTGCTCACACCTTGCATATTTGGCTACCAACAGTGCAATAGGGAACATGGGTTGCTCCCCTGAAGTGGGACTGACCTGTGACATCCTCAGCACAGCATCTCATTGTGGGCACTCACTTCCCACTGAGCTCTTTAAAAAAAAAATCAGTGTTCTCTACAAATGGATGCAAGAGCAGTGATTACCTTCAACTGCAGCCATGTGAGTGTAAAAGTGCTACAGTAAGGGCAAAGTGAGGGCAAAGCCATTACCACGTTCACCATTGTGACTATCTTGCACATTATTTCTAGAGAACAGCCAGAGTGCAACCCTCTACATACGAGCACAACCCACACTTGGGATTAAATTGTGAGCTGAGACTTTGAGACTTGCAGATGAGGCTCCCTCCTTATCACTCGCTGTGGTGTGAAGACTCAGCAGTTCTGTGCTGCACCTGGCCTGACCTCTTTTTTTTTTTTCCCACACTGATTTATTTAGCTTTCTGCTCTCTTCCTAGGCTCTGACTCTCATTTTGTATCACAGATACCAGCAATTCCGGCTGATCATACTCAGTGGAATTGAGTCTATCTTGCCTGGTTTCTGTAAGGGCCAAGGATGTGGTCCTGTCCCTTAGCTTGAGCCAAGAGCTGTGAAGAAAATTCAGCTTGAGAGCAGAAGGTCTGGCATTATTTTGTATTTCTTAATAAACAGGTTTCCACTATTATAGTTATTTACTCTCCTCTGTGGAGCACCCCGTGCTGACTTGGCAAGGGCTATCCATTAAAGGCTGTCTCTCAGCTTAAAGAGAAGTTCCTTTTCTTTGATGGGAAGAAGGTAAGAGAAATTAATTTTTCTTTCAGCAATCCACACCTGGGGAAAGGATCTTGCTCACAGATAACAGTGCAAGCAAATATTTTCTTTGGGAGAAAAAGAGAAAGTGAAGATCAAGGTCAGAGGAGGCAAGAGTAAAGATATGCGACTGCCTTCAAAATAACCTTCCATAGAACATGTGGGGGTGTCATCTTATTTAACATGGAAAACATGAAAAAGCATAAAGGAGGGATAACAAGCTTGGGGCTTACAGAGAGATAAAGGGGCTGCAAAGTCTGGTTGCACAGATATGCTGAATTACAGCTGTACAGAATGAGACAAACAGGCAGACTGCATTACATATACATAGGAGCACAGACCAACACCTCTGTCCTTGACTCCTCTGAAGCATTTTCCCTTCCTGCTTACAGAGTATAAGGACCATAGCTACTCTTTGCACAAGCTGCTAATGAAAATTCATAGAATGGTTCGGTTGGAAGGAACCTTAAAGCTCATCCAGTTCGAACCAGCTGTCACGGGCAGGGACACCTTCCACTAGAGCAGCTTTCTCCAAGCCCCATCCAGCCTGGCCTTGAGCACTGCCAGGAATGGGGCATTCTTCCTCTATCACAGAATCACAGCTCCACAGAGAGATTCAATGAGTTTACTGAATCTCAAGGTACGGCCCAGCAGCAGCTTGGACATACACCATCAACCTATGGATCTGCATGACACCCCCCAACCCACAGGATCTGGACCAGTGTTGGGCACATCTGTGCATTAGGATGCCAAGACTCATCTCACCTTTCAAACTTTCTCATGCTTGCGGAAGTCCTGAACCAAAAACCAACCACAAGTGCTTAAGAATCTGCACCTTTGACTCCTTACCCTGTGACTAAATCAAGATTTCATTTTCCATGTGTCTTATTGAAGCTCACTGGCAGGATTTTTCCTGTAGTCCCTGGAGAGACAGAGGTGACCTGAGACCAGCTAGACTGGAGCTACCAATCACAGGTGGAGCCCAGAAAGACTAACTTAAATGCTATGTCTGATTTTTAGCTGGCTATGTAACTAGGTGAGACAAAAGACCAGTACTGTTACTCCTTGTAATTTATCCAGTGAAAACTGTCATTACTCCCTGGCTACTGGTTTAACTATTAGAGCACCCTTTCACTTCAGCTACCTGTAAGTGACACACAAAATCATAATAAAAGCCCAAGAAACAGAACTCAGGACATAGGCTATATTTTGGGCTTTTTCTTTTCTCTCACATTTTGTTATGAACTTGAAATTGGACCTGTTTCTGTGGGAACTTGTGCTAAGGTATGCAAATATTTCAACCCAAACCAGTCCCATTTTCCAACGAGAGTGGGCCAGGTTTCAGGCAAAGATGCTTTCACAGCAAAACCATGGGAAAATTCACCATTTTCCATGTTTCCAAAATGCCAATATTCATCTCATGCTAAGTGCCAGCAATTGTTGGAACAAGGCTACAACCCAAGAAAGCACTTCAGCTTCAGCACATGCTTAACTTTCAGCACATGAGTAATCTCAGTGATGTCCTGGGTTTCTGTTTTTATAGCCTCTATTGTTAGCTACCTTGAATTTTTAAATCCGCAGGGGCCATTTGCATTTTCTGAGCTGTGTAATTGGGCCATGAAAGGGCTGAGAGCTCATAATTACTGAATTGCTAATTACTCATTTTTATTATATTTAAATATGCTTTAGAAGACCATAATGATGTATGCTTCCTTGGTATTAGCTCTACTAATTGGATCATCTTCTCTAAATTAGAATGCAGTTTTCTTAGAAGGTTTCCTTTTATCTGATGTTCATTTTTCAAGAGAGTTTCATGTTGTTCCCACAGATGAGTGAATCATTTCCAGGGAATCATGTTAGTCAAAGGATGTTTTTTCCTGCTCCTGCAGAATGCTTATGAGTTCATCATGGATCTCCTTGAAACCAGCAAATATTTGGAAGTTGGACTTTCCTCAACAATCATGCATTCCTTGATGCATCACTGCATCTGGGATGAAACTCCATTCCTACTACAACAAACTAGTGTATTTGGCATGTTTGCTAGGCTAGAATGATCTCACTCCAACACGATTTGTTTTAATGACACATGAAAGCAGAAAATGAAAGTGGATTAAATACATTTATATACTGGAACTGAAAGTGTATTTTGTTGCCCTCTTTCTTTAGCAGTGAATTGGTGCTCCAGCACTGAGAGCCATCCTCTCTCCTTCTCCATCAAAATATTACTTTCAAAAGATTTCTATGGAAATGATTCTGTGCTACTCCAGAGGTCCTCATTTAGGTTATCTTAAACATTTAGCTTATCACAGCTTAGGTAGTTTGCAATATCCATTCCACTTAAGGAAAGCCTGAATTTTATCTCTCTGCACAGAAATATCTCAAAAACTATCTGTGAAATCTCAGGCTTATTTCACCTGAGTGTGATGATTCTGCTTCCACAGAGAAACTATGAGAACATCCTCTCTTGGTGACACTTGTTATGTCTATCCAATCATCAATGCTGGACATTAGAAGAATGAGCAGAAGAGGTTACTGCTTTTCCCGAACAAGTCTGTTCAGGTCTATGGGAAGTAGTACTTACATGTCGACAAATCTCCTACTGAGGTTTGAGATGACAACTGGAGATCCAGACTGGAAAGGAGGGTCCCGAACCACTTTGTACTGAATGGGTCTGCAGTCCGCACACAGTGTGCTCTGGGGGACAGAGCTCAGCATGGCAGCATCAATTTCCAGGTGCTCATCCAGAGTGTAGATCTGGATCCCATACACCTCCTCTCCCACTTGTCCCGCATCCAACTTTATGGTCAATGGGATGTCACAGAAGACGTTCTGTGGCCCGAGAGAAATGTTCTTGCCATTGATGGTGAGTAACTTGATGTCATTCACCGCCCCGCTGGAGTCCCAGTCCGGGGAAACAAACGTCACCCAGACTGTGAGGGACTCTGGAGTTAGAGGATAGCGGAATTCCAGCTGCAGGTAGCAGCCCTGAGGCTCAGGACAGGCTGGGGGCACTGTGTGTTGGTTGACTGCTGAGTTGGGACTCCATGTTCTGACACTGGATTTACAAGGCTGCTCAACATCAGGGTGTCCTGGAAAGAAAGAAGCAAAGTCAGGGCTTTGAAAGCTGTGGGTTTACCATTGGCATCAGTCTTCAAAGACAAACTGGTGGCAGAACAGCAAATCCGTCAAGGAAACTATTTACTTGAGCATAACAGGCATGGCCAGCATGGAGAGGAGGAATATAACTCCAATGTTTCCTGGGTGGGTAAGTGACGCAAACCCAGCTTAAGTTCCCAGCTGGACCGGACACCCCACAACATATTGGGCCAGTGCATCTGGTCTTGTATTTCCTATTTCTAGTGCTTTCCCCTGTGCCAAACAATATTCTCTACTCTTTCTACTTGGTACTTCACCTGACAAATAGAATCATTTTTGCCTTCAGTTCCCCTTGGTGCTCCTACTTATTCCCTTGCCTCTCACTCTAAAATACAACCTTATTCTCTATAACAAAGACAAGAAAAGAGCTTTTGTTGATTCCAAGCAGCTGTTGCACTGTGCTGTTGAGGGACAACTCCTATGCCATTTACAGGCTCATCTATCATGTTGTGTAAGACCCCTTGTTTTGGAGGAACATGGAGCGCAGGACTGAGCTGTCTCTTTGCACTCAGTGTAACGAAACAGGCACTTTCTCACCATTGGCTATGTTCAACTGCATGGGAGGTATTACTAAAAACTAATGAAAGCCACAATGCTTGCTGGGTTCCCAAATACTATGGTAACATTACAATTTGGCATCGAGTCATGGACAGTAAGATCCAGAGAGGTCAGATGGGTGGAACAGTTGGTAACAGAATCCAGTGAGAGCTATGAATTCCCTCTTCCTTCCCAAATAATCACACAAAAAGGGAGCAAGCAGGAGAGGGAGAAGGCAAAGTAAAGAAAAGAAGAAAGAGAAAAGTAAAGATAAAGAAAGGTAACAAGAGGGGGCAAATGGAGAAGGCAGAAGGGAAAAAAGAGAGCACAGCTGTTTGCAACTGAGGAAGAAAGCAAGAGAAAGCACTGGGCAAACATGAACAAGCAGGACATCACTACTAATTTGAAGAGAAAAGGGCAGTGTGTGAAGGTTATCCTTATTGTCTGTGATCCAATGAAGTGTTAGAAATGTGCCTCTTTTGTCAAGGAAAAACGGCACAGGGAATTCTGTTCAGACCAGATGAACCCAGATGCAGAATAGATTTCCTGGTGTCTCAGGCAGTCATCCCAGTAATCCAACCAGTTTTCCTGCAGATGCGCAGCTTTTAATGCTTCTCCCTCACCCTCACTTATCCCAGCGCTCTCCTCTCCTCTGCACATGCCACGGAGCAGTGGGAATGCCACTAACCTCAGGATCTGGAGAGAACTCCACAGCGATATATTGTGAAGAAAGCCAGAGGTCCATTTCAACTGAAGCTTTCCCCCTGGCACACACTGTGTATAATCAGAAGGTGCTTTTTAATCCTGGTATCTCAGATGGCTTTGGAAAGATCCATGAATTTTCCTGCTGCCATCTTGCAGATAGCGAAGTGGAGCTGATTGATGGCTCACAGCCCAGTATGTTTCTGAACCACCTGGGTTCCTGCAATTTCACCTCTGCCAGTTCAATGCTTCTGTAAGACTTAAATAGTGAATGAACCTACACCTCCTGGCAGATCAGGGTGTGATCACTGGAGTTACATGAACTGGACTCAGACTCCAGGGAGTTTAAAACCTCAAAATGGGAGCTTGACTACAACCATCCAAAGATTAAAAACCTCAGTGAAGTTGAGATACAGATCCTTTCTTAACTATCATGGAGCACTTAGACCTGGGTAAGAAATATCTATTTAATTGTGGAACAGGATGGAAACCTTATTCCGTGTAATCCCAGATTCTTAGAGATTTGTAAATAATATGAATATTACAAAAATTTTTGTATACAAGAAAAAGAATAGGCTCTGAAAACTCTTTGGCTTATGAGGTGGCCAACAAGATTGGTCATAGAAGAGCATCTCGTACAACATCATGCCTTGCCTAACACAACATGTGAAAGCGCGGTTTGTGAGGAGAAGCCAAACCCCATCTCCTGGTTAGAAAGCCGAACTCCAATGTCCAACTGAGACAATTCCACTTGCAAATACAGAATGAATCACTCTCAAGTGAAACTTTGGCTACTGGGAAAGGCAGGGCACTAGAGCAGCCTAAGGGAGCAACATTTTGCATTATATTATCACACTTAGCCAATAGTGATCCCGGCAGTACGAATTGACTGATATGTGCATATATTGCATAGAATGTAAAGGCACTTACTTGGGTTGGAGTCAGAACCACCTTTCATATATAAACCTCCCCCCCTTTGACTTCATTGTGGCAGTGCTGTAATGTTTGTTTGCCTAGCTGGTGCTGATGGTGAGAATCCAAGTCAGTCAGAGCTTTCCTCTTCCATGTGAAGGTAAACAGTAAACCAGAACTGCCAGATCTACAGTGCCTTCCCACAACCACTGCCAAGGAGCAAACAGCCCCCCACATGAGGGGCATGACTGGCTGGGAAAGAGTCATAAGATATCTCGTCTCAGAGGGTTGGACACCACCCCCTCAGGTAGAAGCTGGACATGAGGAAGGGCACATTCTGCAATGGGCATGGCTCACACGTAGTCCAGACCACAGCTGGTGTCAGCTACCGGGAGTAACTGAGCAGCACCACTGCTATGAGGCCTCAGGAAAATGAAATCAGACCAACCAGGTTCAGAGCTGCTCCAGAGACACGTGAGAAGTGTGGATTTCTGGTGAGAAGCTGGAGTACTACGAAACATTTTCCATGAGTGTCCTCTCAAATTGTAAAATGAGTTCATTTTGGCCATGCTCATGCCTCTTTTGTATTCACTTTCCATGAACACTCAAGCAGTGGAGATTTACACACATGAACGCTTGCAGAAAGTGGATTTAAAGCTTGCATGCTTGAGTACTCACAGATAGACAATTAAAGAAGCCAGACAATGATCTAACTGTGCTATTTGTAACTCAGACCAAGTGCGAATAGGCAAAGATCCTGAATGTCAGGGAGTGTGGTAGTGATGACAGAAAATTAGAGAGCAACAAATACCATACACTTGGTACTTTTTCTCCCTTAAAGTGGAGACAACTATTAACGGAGTAAGGGGATAATATTCCCAAATTTTCTTTCCAGAGCAATGGCACCACGACAACTGTAGGAGACAGATAAGGATCAGGCTGCGCCCTTCAGAGTTAAGAACATGTAGGCGCACACTGTAAGAAGAGGAAATTAAATGCAAAATGCAGCTGAGTAATAAATCTTAGAGCAGCTCAGTTTCTCTAGGAATGATGCTGCTGGCAAGAGGTGTGAGATGTGGAAGGTTTCAAATCAGAGCTCATTGGAGAGGTTTTGACAGAACTGCGTATCTCAATGGAATACGAAGTTCTCTCAAAAGCAAAACACACTGACAAATTTGGGTTATCTGGCCAAAATTTTATTTTGAGAAAACGGGAAGAAAGTTCTAACAATATTGGAATATTGTGTTTTGACATTTTGGGAAGAAATTGTTTCACTTTTGCCCTTTGAAACACTTTTCAGTTGGATATTAAAAGTTGCTTTTGCCCTAGATTATATACTAAAAGGGGATATTTTAAAATGTCATAATTTAACCAAAGTTCATGAAAGAGGAATTTTATGAGCTAAACAAAACATTCTGGCCAGCCTCAAACACTTTTTGGTTTTAATTTTCCTTCATGGAGACTTTCAAAAGTTTCAGGTTTTGTTCCAAACGAAACCAGGTTTCAAAGTCTTGTAATCCTTGGCTAAGTGGAAATTCCACCTTCCACCCTGCACTACTACTGTGAGTGATCCAAATTTAGCTAATCCTGTTTACTTGATAATCCAGTCACACTCGTAGCCAGAGCACTGCTTCCCAGGATGGAGCTCTTGAACAACATCCACGGATGAACAACACGGATGAACATGGATGAACGCGGATGAACAACATCCATGGATGATCCTTAAGGTCCCTTCCAACCCAAATTGTTCTATGAGTCTATGACATCCAAAGGGCAAGTGTGCTCTGTGCCATACCTGATACCCCTTCCCTTGGATGTCATAGGCTCATAGAACAGTTTGGGTTGGAAGGGACCTTAAAACTCATCCAGTTCCAAGTCCCTTGTCGTGGGCAGGGACACCTTCCACTGGAGCAGCTTGCTCCAAGCCCCTGTGTCCAACCTGGCCTTGAACACTGCCAGGGATGG
>JANRGW010035035.1:0-11997 GCA_024733675.1 Psilopsiagon aymara
GAAGGCTGCTATGAGGTCTCCACGCAGCCTTCTCTTCTCCAGGCTGAACAGCCCCAACTTTCTCATCCTACCTTCATTCAGGGGTGCTCCAGTCCCTGATCATCCTCGTGGCCTCCTCTGGACTTGTTCCAACAGTTCCATGTCCTTTTTATGTTAAGGACACCAGCACTGGTGTGGCAGCCAGCTATGGAGAGGACTGAACTCCCACTCTAGACTTGAGCGGGGCTAATCATGCAGGAGAGCTATTCTGCTGGCATACTTGCTGGACTGTGTAATGCGTGTTCTTCACAGTCAGCCTCCTTACTGGTGCCCGAAATGGAAGTACTTGGGAAAATGGGAAACTGGTGCTGTGGCTCACTGGCGTGTTCGCTACTGAGCTGTGGCCTTCAGTCCTTGCAGTTTAGCTCTGTTTTCCAGGGCAATTGGACCCCTGATGTGCTGGCTGCTCTCAAATCAGTTGCCTTCCTCTTTGAAAAACATATGCAGTAAATACCAAGTTAAAGACTAATTCCTTGACATGGAATAAATGAAATCAAAATATAGGAGTTTAAACTGCCAACTTATGCTGCAGGTGAGTGGTAATTGTAACCATTATATGTTGTAACAGTCTTAATATTTAACCTGGATGATACATTTTATCATCAGTATGGACAGTTTTCTTATGGGTGTGGACCATTGTTTTGTATCAGTTGCCATTGCAACATGTGGGAAAACAGTCTGGGACTTTAGTTACTATCTTCTTATGGACTAATTATAATGAGAGCTATCTTTCTGTGGTATCTCTCTGGCTTCAAAATACAGACAATTAAAACCAATGCAGCCAGCCAGCTGTGTGTCAAACTGCTTAACACATGGAGAAGTTTTTATTGGCATAACTCTTTAAAATAGCACCTGCATCTTTTTTATCTTCTTGGTCTAACAGGGGTTTTTTATATTCTAAATTCAGAATAACTCAGGTTGGAAGTAGTTAAAAGTAAAATCCTTTAAGTATTAGTAATTTAATAATATCCTTAAGGACCTCTTCTGGTTATCTTTGATGAGCCTTGGAGTCGAAGTATTGAAACAAACAATAAGCGTGATTTTAGAGTATGCTGAAAATTCAGGTTGTAATTGGAAGTCTTCTGTGTTTTATTGTCAAGAAAATATGCTGTCATGGAGGGAGATGAATGCTGGGGGAAAATACCTCAACTGCTTCAAATGATTAAACAATACAGTAACTTAACTTTGAACTACCATTATGCTGCCTTTTTTCTCCCCACAAAACCAGGTTTTAAAATACTGGTCGGTAACAGCATGTTAATGATCAAAGCCTCAAGATATAGCTTATTTGTTCCGAAGAAGTTGCTTGTCTGAGGTACAAGGGTTGGTGCTTTCAGAAGTACTTGGGTTTCACTGTTCTGGGGGGCTAATTTTCTACAGCACAGAAATGCAATCAACTTTAAAAGACAGGTGACACAGACGGGTCTCTTAAAATTGTAGCTCAGAATGTTTGTGATGGTGAAACCTACAAAGCTTTTGGAGGCTTTTGTAAGTCAGAGCTTCAGGTGTTCAGCATAGAAACCAGTATAGGATAATAAGAGAATATCCAGAAAAAACAGATGGCTTCCATATGGAAATGGCTTGCGTCCACCATACAGAAGTGTGTGGTAAAAGCCGTTCATCCCAGTTTCTTAAAATGAGAATTCCTCATGTTAACAGGAGCAGCAGAGGTGAAGTACTGTAAATTCTCTCATCATTTTAAGGGGAACATGCTTCACTTAGAGTGTGTTGAACTACTTGAGTATTTGTGCATGACTGACTCACCTCTCATTAGCATTTCTGCTCTTTCATGTTCAAGAAAGTTTTCTAGATCCGATAAGAGCCCTTTAGGCTAGAAATACTATTTCTTGTATTGCCATCCTTATAGCTGTTTGATGAGCAGGCTGGGATATAGTGTCCAGTGGCAAGTTCACTTCTGTCACTATGCAAGGCATAGAACAGAAAGGAGGGCAGAGTGCACGCCTGCAAATGCCTTTGCCAACATCCTTCAGTTGAAATACTGCCAGCTGGAGTCTTTCTGACAATTTCTCTCCTGTGCTTGGGCAGATGCGAGATGTACTTCCTGTTGCTGCTGCTTCCCACAGAGACTTGGTGGGAGGGAGGGAGGGTGGCAATCGTGGAATCAACTAGTTTGGCAAAGACCTTTAGGATCATTATAGTTTAAACTGAGTGGTACTTGGTACTTAAGTATGGCGAGTTTTAGGTGGAGCAGGGAGTTAGACTCAATGATCCTTATAGGTCTCTTCCAACTTGAGATACTCTGATCAAGTCCAATCATTGTCCAGCGCTGCCAAGGCTAACACTAAATCATGTCACTAGAGTCCTTGTCTCCACAGTGTGTGAACACTTCCAGAGACGGTGACCGCAGCCCTACCCTGGGCAGTTCCAATGCCTGAGCACCCTTTGGAGACGGAATTGTTCCTTATCTCCATCTAACCCTGCCCTGGTGCAGCTTGAGGCTGTTTCCTCTTCTCCCATCCCTTGTTCCTTGGGAGCAGAGCCCAGCCCCTCCTGGCTCCATAAGTCCCCCCCTGAGCCTTCTCCGGGTCCCTCAGCCATTCCCCATCACGCTTGTGCTCCAGGCCCTGCACCAGCTCCATTGCCCTTCTTTGGCCATGCTCCAGCACCTCAGTGTCTTGCTTGTAATTGGTTGGTTTGGATTTTGTTTGGTTTTAGTAGAAAACCTATAAACCATAATTTCTCACCACCTGCTGAGTCTCTGTGTTAACTGCCCAATCCGTGGGCAAGTTCTGAAGGAAAATGCAATGCTAAGATGAGCCTGAAGGAACTGAAAAAGAAAACCCCAAGCTGAACAGTAACCTTTCCTTTAGATGGAAAGGAAATGGCAGAGGAACTCAAAGACATTCCAGCATGGTACTTGAATATGTTTCTTAATACTGCTTTGTGGCTTCTGTCTGCTCTGTTTCTGGTGCTGAGTAAGATGCTTTAAATGGTTTTCAGGTTGAGGCACAAACCTGCTTTGTGGAGGGTTTCTGTTTTCTTAAAAATGATTTAGTTGACTTCAGAGGAGATGGAAGTAGTGTGAGTTAAAACTGCCTCAAGGTTCCTACTGGTTTGGATTAAGCACTTGATAGCAAAATTGAAGGAAAGGACTAAGGAAGGATGGTTAGAAGTGGTGATGAACACACCAAGCAGCGCGTAGTTGAGTTGTGGACCTGCTGCTGTGCCTGAAACTAGTTTTGGCTGCCGTTTTGGTGACCTCTTTCTGCAAGCTTTCCTGTCTCGCATGCCCTTTCTTGCTGTAGTCATTTTGACTCCTGCTTTATGAGGTGGAAGGTAATGGGTCACTTCACTGTCAAATTTGATTTCAAGTGGGTCGTTTCGGTTAGATGCAAGTTGCTGTGTGATGGTTTGCATGATGCTTTCTGCACACAGACCAAGGCTGCTGCTTAAAGTCAGAATAAAGGCACCAGTGCACAAAAAGAACAGGAAGTGTTTAAAATTGTATTCTTGGGTTGAATTTAAAATGCACATAAAAAGATTTACTTTTTCTTCAAGGATTTGTCTAGTTAATTCTAGTGAAGGATGAGCTATTACATTAAAGTTGCCAGTGTGTATGACTGGCCTGAATGTTTTGTAGAGTCAGTGTGGGTAAAATGCTTAATGCTGTATGCTGAAGTTAAGCAGCTCTGTCTTCTCTGAAAGGCTCACTTCCTACCTGTTTTTTTTGGTAGTGCAGTCTCTGATCATGTTTCCTGCGCAGACAGCAGCACATGGAACCTGTCCAGTAGTGTACACTTTAATGCCTGATTGTATTTACAGTGAATTTAAGCATTTGTAGGTGAACTTATTTCTGTTTGTCCTTATGTCTTTAATACATTTGTAAAAGTCAGCTTGTTACTGTTCAGAAGGGGGGGGGGGGGAATGCAGGTTATTCCCTTCAACTGAACATATCCCACCATTTTTAGGGGATTGTGGGCCTGTTTGAGTGAGTCCAGAGGAGGCAATGAAGATATTCTGTGGGCTGGAGCAGCTCTGCTCTGGAGCCAGGCTGCAGAGGCTTTTAGTTTGAGTAGTGAAAGGGCAAACACATTCATAGCGTCCTTGCCTGTGGCAGGTAGGGTTAGAACTGGAGGAGCTTTAGGGTCCCTTCCAGCCCAAGCCATTCCATGATTCTATGTTTTGTGCTGCTACAGGATCTGCAGTATGAGTTATATTCTAGCCTGTACAACTTGCTCCAGTTCTGCTGCATTTGTCCTCCTCCCAGAACTACATGGACTACCTGTCACTTTACTGCAGGGTGCAGAGAGGGACTGGAGCTGATTTTCTGTGCTTTTTAAGTGCTTTGTTGGAGAACTAGTCTTGTCAAGCGCAGAGTTACTCTTCACTTGTGCCCCCTAATTTGTTCTTTGTTTTCTGGCTGTTCAACCAAGGCAGTTACATCCAAATTTGTATCAGTCCCATAGTGCTCAGTGTTGCAAATGAAGGGAATTGGCACTGTTCATTGAATGTATAAATTGAGATGGAAATACAAAATCCTGAGAGACATTGATGATGATGATGATGACTTTGATCTGTCTACCTTTTCCACTCAAAAATACTGTGTGGTAGTGTGGCAAAATGAGATTACATGTGCCATTGGACACCTCTGAAGATAATAAATACCTTTGAACCTGTCGAATGTTCAGATAGCATATGGTGAACCAAAAGAACTCTGAATCAACTAATCAGAACTATTGATTAACTGCCTGTATTGATCATTAAGTGTGTGGAGGTCATATTATGTAATACTGTGAAATGAAGCTATCGTACATACAAAACCAACTAAGCTGAAGTTGCCTAAACCACTGTATGCTGAGCATACTAGATGGAAAGTATTGTGGGTAACTGGTCAAATGTAAGTAACTTGTGCTCTCCTTTTCTTTCTCTCCCCATGCTGCCCCTGTTTCTTTTCCTGGATTGTTGCTGTATCTCTGGACTCATTGCTGCGATGGCTCAAATTCATTGTTTTACTGGACTACTTCTGGACCCTCAACACTGAAAATGATGGAAACGTGTTATTTACAAAGTAGCTGTAAGTATTCTGTTGATACACATGTATTATAGCTATTGTGGAAATAGAAGAAGCATTAGCTTAACAGGAGCTGGTTGAAAATCAGGAAGGGATAAAAATTAAGGGGAAGCAATTTTAAGTGTTAGGAATGTGAGATCTTGCCTGGTACAATGATCAATGCAGTGAAAGTCAGTGCTTCCACAGCAGAAGTCCAAGTAAATTCTTTGGAAAGCTGTTGGAGGAATTTAAGAAACTCAGTTGCTGGTTTGTTTTGGTCTGTTTAGAAGAAGCAAGTTATGAACAAACTCAGGCACTTAAAAATGAGTATGTTGAAGGCTTCCATTTCAGTTGGTGTTGGTATATTGGAAATCGGAATCTGGCATCCAACTTCAGGTTTGAAAAGCCTTTTTCCTATGGAGTATTAATTGCTTACACTAAATATAGCTTTATATCAAGTGGAACATTTCATGCCTATTTCTAGTTAGTAATATTTGTAATTCCGTTATGTAAAATCGGCCATGTAAACTCTGTTCTTGAAGTTCTTAGTCGTAAAACTATCCTAAATGTGGAGATATATATGAAGAGGAAGAGACATAAAAATAATTTGAAATGAGAATTACATGTCAACCTACTCTTTTAAGCAAAAGATGTGTTACCTGGATTTTAATGAGAGGGTGAGTTGTTTCTGGTAAGCATGACATAAATTAGAACGTATGTAGGCATTAAAAGATGCAAATGACTGATGATGACCAGATCTCTTACATCTGGTAGGATGGGTAGCAATTGCACGTCCTCGGTAGTTACTAAGTTATATATTATGGCTGAAACCATCACCCTGAGAGAAACGTACCTTATGTTGCTTTGAGTAGACAGTTGTCTCCAAAAGTATTTTCAGTTTCTCTCTAAAACAACTAAACTGTCTTGTCTCATAAGGCAATCCATGGCCCTGCTGTGATATCAAACACATTTCTAGGATTCTGCTGGAAGAGCAGTTTAAAAGTAGTATGGCCAATCTCTGCAGGATCACCAGGTTTAACACAGTGAGGAAGAGGCATTTTAAGCACCTTAACATTTTCATTGATGTGATGAGAAGTGGTAATGGCTCACATCCAGAATTCTCACTGCTCGTAGTAGGCAGTATTTTGAATAACTTCTTCCTAGTACAAGGGAACTGCAATTTTCCTTCTATGGCAGGCTCATTGAAGTGTGTGCTGCATTAGTGTATATCTGGATTTAACGTGAAGGCCTTCAGTTGTGCCACCCAGAAGCAAAGAAAATCAAGTTAGTCCCCATCATACTGGGGCATTACCACCATGACCCTTGGGAGTACAAGAAAGCTACAGTCATACTAGTTGCCTGTGTTTCAAATGGGCATGGAAACAAAGTTGATTTTATTCTGTTTGTTCTTGTGAATGTTTAAATAACTAATGGAAGCAAAGGAAGAAGGTATAAGCTTTTCTTTTAACTTTTCTATATGTCTCTTGCCATAGCAACAGAAGAACCTTGAAGGATATGTGGGGTTTGCCAATCTTCCAAATCAAGTTTACCGCAAGTCTGTGAAGAGAGGATTTGAATTCACACTCATGGTAGTAGGTAAGTTTGTTTTGAGTGGAGACAGCTAAAAGTATATTAACATAGTTCTTAATCTCCGGTGCTGATATATATATGTATGTGTTCTGTATGGTCTTATGAGAAAATGTGCCTTCTAGGCTGTTAAATCTAGAGTGGTTAAAAAGAATGTGTTGTCCAGTATGCAAGTAGATGAGGAGAATAAAGAATGAGAACTGCGTAGCTCATACAGTCTAAGGAAAAAGTGGTGTGGATCTTGCCTGAAATGTGGCTTGCAAGTATGACAGAATAGAAATAATTTGAACTTGGATTTTCGTTTGAATAAAACAATTGAACTGCTTTTACAGTTGAGTGCAGCAAGGCAAACTGGCATCCAGAAGTAACGTTGGAGTCTTTCCTTGTACATAACCAGGCAGCAGGATCCTGTATGTCCTGCACTTCTGTGGCCACAAAACTGTGCTACAAAATAAAAGCTTTAATTTAAACAGACCTTCCTAGTTTGTATGGTTGTAAAGAAAACCAAATGTAAACAGTGCGTTCCCTATGGGCTACAGGGGAAGTTCTCTTTGGGATGGATGGATAATGCCATGCAGAACAGTTCATTTAGGCTTTAGTGATGACCCAAAATGACCACTGTCTTGCTAGGACATCAGATTGCCTTTTTTCTCCGTTGTTTGAGTACTTGTACGATAGTAGACTGTTACTAAGGTTGAGTACATACGTACATATACTGGATATGTGTCCTGGTTTTGACATACAGTGATTAAAATCGTAACATTAATAATAATAAATGTTTTATAATGGCCAGCTGTCTCTGGTGATGTCTATCTTTAGTAATTTGATTTGCTTGATAATACTTTGGTTTGTCTTCGATGCGATGGATGTCTTGTGCGGTCATTATGTGTATGTAACTTGTAACATAATAGTACCATTGATAGAGCTAGAAATCAAGGTCAAATTGGTGAGAACTCATTGCAGGTCACTTTAGTTTTCTTTAGATTACAAAGTGAATTAGACTTTTAGAAGCTGAGGTAGCTTTTTACCTTGGGGGCTTGATTACAAGTCTTTTGTAATCCAGAATCCAAGTACAGAATTCATTGTTTGCTATAAATATGTATATGACCTTAAATAAAATTTCATTTTCTGCTACTACAGGAAAAGGAAGAATGGAGGGAGAGAGCTGTCTTCATTCAGTATTATTCCACAGTGGGATATGATTTGTACTTCCACGTTTCATTCTCTCAAAAACCAAGTCGCTTAAAGCAGAAGCAGTAGATGTAGTGATGTATTAGAACTGGAAGAAGTATGTGACATTATGTTGGTGTTACATTTGCTTGTAGTACAGCCTAATGCAGTTGCACGTAGGAGAACTGTAGAAAATGCTCACTGTTGAGAAGAAAAGTTGGTCCAAAATTAGGTTAAAAATGAGTTGTTGATCAGAAAATCTTGTTGCCAGTGTTACTTTTAACACTATTTGACTTACTACTGAGACTTACTACATTTGTGTAGGAATTCATATCATTGTCTGGAAATTCCTGGGGGGTTGGCAGCAGTTTTAGAAATAGAAAATGCATTTAATTGTCTCTTTCCACCCCTCAAGTGTAGAAGTCAGATACTTCAAAGTGAGCGTTTAACCCAAGTGGGGCTGATCTTTTAGTAATCTGGGGAGGAATGAGAGGGAGAAATTATTATTTACAAGTGATGTGTCTGGTAATAATATGCCCTGAAAAACTATGTGTGTTTTAAATAATAAGATGAAATAGTTTGTGTTACTGGTCACTGGTTGGTCAATTTTGTAATGTAATGTGCAATTAGATTTTTAGAATTGTAGTTGTTTGTTGCTGTGTTCATCTTTGGAGATGGTGTGCTTTGACTTGGGTTGGGGTCTTTAGTTGACATTGTGATACAGTTCTGTAATAGTAAATAGAATTATTTATAATCTAGTTATTAAAACTTAAAACTTCAGAATGTAATGCTAATCCACATAATCAGAGGTGGCTGAGTAAGAACACTGAATGTACCATCACTTGGAGGTAACCTTAATTATTCCCTTGCTCTTTCTACTACCAAGAATTGTGCATGCATGGCTGCTTTTTACTGCATGAGCACTTGTCTGCTTTATATATAGGCACCTGGCTATGCTTTATTTATAGGCACCTGTTCTGAAATGAAAAACTGGGTTAAACAATGCTTGTAGTTGCTAAACAGGTACAAGAAAGAAAACAAATCATGTTTGGGATCTGAGATCTCTGCCCAGCTATTTTCAGGCGTCTGTGAGGCTTGATATTGCAGCTATGCATTTGTATAGAAATTGTTTTCCAGTTGTCCATTTAGTCTGGAATAATCAGTTAAACTTAATAGATGTACATAGCATGATACCTGTCTTCTTGGTCTTGAAATATGTAGTATAGCGAGTTAGCAGATCAGCCTGTTGAGGGGGACTTGCCAGTGCAGTTGTGCAGCTGTAGTGACTGCTGTAAAAACAACTTGGTTTTCAGTTTAACTATGTGTGATATTTGTCTCTGAGGAAGCCATAAGTACGGCATCCAACAGATCTGACAGTGTTTCCAGTCAGCATTTTTGCAGGGAGATAGATGAGTTTTACAGAGCTCAATAGCATACTTATTCCCCAGGCTGCTGAGTTACTGTCATTGCCCTGGAGCTGATGGGGCTGCCCATAGCAGTGTGTGGTGGCTTCCTGCCTTCTCTTGTGCTAGTGGAGTTGGAGAGAGGTCTTTTAAATGTGGGTGTGCAGAAGGCCAAGTAGTTGTTGAATAGCCTAGAGCAGGTTCAGGGTTCAGGGGTTCCTTCTCTGAGCTGGACGGGGACATTGCTTCGGAAGCAGCTCCTTACAGCCATGTGGGGCTTGCTTTTGATGGCAGAGCTCAGTGAGGTTGCTTTATTTGAGGCTTAATTGCTAGTGAAGTCTTTCCTGTAAGTAGTTGCTAATTTCCAGGTGTTCTGGTATTTACATTAAATGTAACTAAGGGGTGAAATGTTTATGAACTACACACACACAAATATGAAAAGGATGTTAAAATATCCTTTTTATATTTAATGTTTTAAGAACCATTGCAAAATTAACCTTCAGAGAGTACCTGGAGTTACTACATAATGTTAAGCCATGATAAACAGTTTAAGGTTTCTATCTCATTAACTGTATTTGTTTCCTCTAGGTTGTATGGTTCCTTTTGGTAGTATTTATAAACTTTCCTTAAGAACCTGAAGACCCAAGATAACCCTTGCTTTTCCTTATTGATCAGTTGTTACTGTGTATCAATTTGTCTTTAAAATCTTTGTTGAGACAATGAATTGTATATGAATCATCTTCCAGAGGGCTCACCAGCTGTTGAAACCACGCTCCTTCTGAAATGGCTTGGTTTTGTGAAGTAAAAACTAACAAGCGCCTCCTCTAAGGGTAAGACATAAAGTAGGTAGAAATATGTGTTAAGCTGGGCTTCATTCTTGATGCTTTCATAAGAAGACTTTTAAGTCATGGTTTAAAGCAACTGATCTGAAATACAAAAGCTCACCAGTGGAAAAAAAATGTTAAGTTGGCCTCGGTAGGCTGCTTCCTTCGTAACCTTCTGCAATCTCTTAAGGTAAGGTAGTTGTTAAAACACTTGAGAATGGACATAAATATTTGGTCTGTTTGAAAGCCAGGGTGTATTCTCTGGGTATCTCTGCTGTAGAGGCTTTTTGGAGGAAATTATATGCTGAAGTCCAATGCTTAAGAAAAGAGAACTTCCAACAGGAATACTACCACAGTTACTAGCTCACAGTTAAGGGAAAGGTTAATTGTGACACTGTTGTTGTGTCTGTTTATTAATGTAATTACACTTGCTGAAGTAGTGGGAGTGTTTTTGTTTCAGTGTAATGAGGTGTGGAACAGAGTTGCTTTTCAGCGTGTTTCTTTTCCAAAAGCTGAATCAGGAAATCCCTCTTTTGTCCTTGTATTGGAATGATGCTGGTAACGTGGGATTTGAACCAACACCCAAGGGAATGCAGAGCCATCATTTCTAGAATTTCTTTTCGCCTATAGACTTTATGTACTTAAAAATAACTATTTGGGGTGGCTTTTCCTCGAGTTGTGTGCTTGAAGGTGTTTAGACTGCGTGAGCTTTCTTAGAGGTTGGACTCCTGAAGTTTGTGTATGTATTTGTTTTAAATTCATCTGATTTGCAAAGGGCAAAACATAGTCAAGTGACTTCCTAGAGAGCCTTCCTACACAGCTTCTATTTTTGAGCAACTCTTTGCTAGCTTTGATTCTGAAGAAGCTGTTTTGAAACCTCTCCTGTAGTGAATTGTCTGGTTTGTTTTCTAATTGTTGCTTTAGCTTTGTAGATCACCTGTAGATTACAACTTAAAGCAAAAACTCATGCTTTAGTATTGTCATAGTGTTTCATTTGTAATTATACAGGCATGCAAATGCTCTGGTCAAACATGGCTGTTTGGCATGGACACTAAGGAGAGAGCTGTATTTTGCAAGACTTAGAAACTATGTTAAACAAAAAGCCCATTCTGACTTGAAAATGCTTTTATAGTTCACTGAAAACTTGAACTGGTTTGATGCTGGTGTCTCTGGTGATGGATCATGTAATGATTAGAATCACCCCTTTGATTGACTTACTCTCTGGGGCAGCTTTTATCAAGCCAGCCAGTGGTACCAAGAGCCTCAGAAGCTCTCAGCTACTTGTTCTTTGCTAGTCTGATATCCTTCCTGCAATTTTAAAGCCAGGAATGAAATCGTTAGGCCTGTGGCAGTGTAGGAAGAATTAATTAATTCTTCGTATGAAAAGAATGAAAAATAACCTGTGGATGGTCAGGACAATTTAGTAGAAACTTTAGGCATGTTCCCTGCTCTTGCTGACCTGCTGTGATCTGAAATCTTACTCAGTGCAAGGTCTTGCACCTGGGTCGGGGCAATCCCAAATGCAATTACAGGCTAGAGAGTGGACTGAGAGCAGCCCTGAGGAGGAGTTGGGGGTGTTGGGGGATGTGAAGCCTCCCCATGACCAAGCTTCAGTGAATTCTTGAGCCCAGAGCCCCCCAGTATGCTGGGCTGCATCCCCAGAGTGTGAGCAGCAGCTCGAGGAGGGATCCTGCCCCTCTGCTGCACTCTGGGGAGATCTCCCCTGCAGTCCTGATCCAGCTCTGGAGCTGGAGCTGCTGGGGTGAGGCCAGAGGAGGCCACGGGAATGCTGCGAGGGCTGGAGCAGCTCTGCCCCGGAGCCAGGCTGAGAGCTGGGCTGGGGCAGCCTGGAGAGGAGAAGGGTCCTGAAGGGGAGACCTCAGAGTAGCTCCAGTGCCTGAAGGGGCTGCGGGAAACCTGGAGAGGGGCTTTGGACATGGGATGGAGGGACAGGACAGGGGAA
>JANRGW010035036.1:0-15946 GCA_024733675.1 Psilopsiagon aymara
GGGGGGGGGGGGGGGGGGGGGGGGGAAGGAGCGTGGGGCAAAAGTCAGGGGTGGCTGGGTGTTTGGGTGGGAGAGGACTACTGGGTGTTTGGGGCAAGCTTCTCTGTTCTGCTAGTGTGATTCTGCACAGCAGCTGGGGCTTGTGAAGCCCCCAGCTCACTCGGCCACTCAGGAAGGGCCTAATTGCAACCCAGCAGTTGTAGGGAGAAGCTAACAAATGATGGAGACAGCCTTCAAAAGTAGATGTGGTGCTGTAACATGAGAAATAAAAAAGAACAAAACACTGGCAAGTTAAAAGTAAAGTCACAATAAAGGTGATTTAAAAGTTTGAGGAAGAATTTGGTTAAGGTATTAAAAGCTGAAAATAAGCTTGTTGCATACATGCCAGGAGCAGGAAACCAGGCAGCCAGCCAGTGCAGGTTGTGTATGGTGAAGGCATGAGCAGAGTGCCCAAGGAAGGCAAAGCCTCAGCAGAAAAGCTGAAGGGTGGTTTGGAGACCAGGGAGGATGCTCAGGCAGTGCCCCATAGCAGCCTTCCTATGGGGCCGTGCCGTGGAGCCCATCCCATGGCAGGGGCCTGCCAGAGGTGTCTTCCAACAAAGTGAGGAGCTGTGGAGTGGCACGTATCTAGGACAGGGCAATGCCAGCACAGTCGGGGCTGGTAACCAGCTGCTCCTGCCAGCCTGGGGCAGAGTGGGGAAGGAGGCACGAGCCATAGCCAGAGAGGTCAGGGGATGTCATGGGCAATTTGGGAGAAGTGATCTATATCAGTATGGGTCAGTGCAGCACTTGGGGAAGACTGAACACCACCTTTCAGGAGGAAGTCATGCTTTGCTAATCAGCCAGGTCTATGAGCATGTGGAGCAGAGCGACGTGCCTGGCATGGGGCAGTGGCACTTCCAAAATGGTTTTGCCTCATCACCTCTCCAAAAGTCCCTGAACACCCAATGGACCGGATGGACATTTGTCTAGCAGGGAGAAAGCAACTGGTTCAAAGACTGTAAAGCTGGAGCAGGAGCTCACAGCGTTGAACTTCAGCCTGGTAAACTGGCAGATGAAATTCACTATTGATAAAGGCACAGCAATGACCCACAGAAAAGCAGCCCTAACTAGCCATGCAGACCATGACCTCCCCTTCAGCAATGCTGGGTGAGAGCCAGGACAGCAAGCGTAATGCATGACTGTGGAAGGAATAAAGAACTACTGAAGAGATCCTTCTCCTCTTGAGTATTATGTGCAGGTCTTTTTCTCATAAAGGATGTAACGGAAATAAAGGACTGTAGGGATGCTTGGACGTAGAGTTTGGAGGCATGGTGAAGAAAGATCAGTTGTCCAGGTCACACAAGCTTGGAAAAGCTGAAGGGAGATGATAAAGGTCCCAGAAGCCAGCGTGGTAGGTGGAGGGAGAGCTAACAGCAAACTGGGAACAGTGAAATAACAGCAAGAACAAATCCAAAGCAAAGAGGAGGAAGCCCTTGCCTTCAGCAGGCACTGCTCAGCTACGGAACCTTCTGCCACAGACTGTTGTGGCAGACAAAAGCACATGAGGTGGGGAAAGCTGCGCCCACTGATGCTCAGAGTCAGCCTGACACAACAGCAAGCAGCTGGGATGAGCTCGCTCACACCTGCCCCACTACCCTGCTCCCCCGCCAGCCCTGGACCTGCCAGTGTCACCATTGGGGTGCTAGGGGCTGGCACTGCTCCCGCAGGAGCAAGGTTATTTCAGTTCCTGATGCACTGTGAGCTGCAAATCCTTGGCCTGGGAAAGGGATGAAGAGACTAGAACACCAGACCATGAGGCTGAGCTGAGCACAAAGAGGCACCTTCTGAGATGCAGAGTCTGGCAGGGAGCTGTGCCCTTGTTCTTTGCTTTCCACATGCCACAGTCTGGCTCTGAGCTGCTGGACAGAAATCCTCCCTGGCCTGCCGCTACTGCCTCTGCTGCACAGTGCCTTCACCCCTCCCTGGCTTTTATGAGCAAGACTTGACTGAGCTTTTCTCTGTTAGATTGAAAAACATCTTGAGTCAGGAAGGAAAGGAAGCTGAACCTGCCTCTGCATCACACTTGGGCTGTCCTGGGCATCTGGGCTGTGGGTACTGGATGCCCAGCCTGGTGCACCTGCAGGCAGAATGAGGCAGGAGGGCAGCAGGGCTTGCTGTGGCTTCTGGCAAGCTGTTCATTTCTGGTGCAGAGCCATTTGCTGCCTATAAGTTTGGCCAGCCCTGCTCTGAGCCTGAAGCACCAGCAGGAGAGCTCATCATCCTCCACAGCTCCACATCAGCATCCGACCCTCCAAAGGCACATTCGCAGGCAGCCCCCCCAGCTCCTTCTGCCTGCAGCCTGGCACCCTGTCCCGCTGCCGTCCTACTGCCATCCTGCACATGAGGGCCACAGGCAGAGGCCTGGCTGCAGCATCTCTCACTCTCCGGGGTGCGGGACAGGGGTGGGATTTGCGGAGATTATGCCGGAGGAATTACAAAGGAGCAGACTTTCCCACAGATGCTTCAATTGCCGCTCTGAGAAAGTGTGTGAGCCGCGGCGGCCTGCCTGCCTCACGGTGCTTTGGGGATCGCACAGGAACAGCACACATGGTTTTTAATAATTAAGTAACTTTAATTGTCCTGGGAAAGCAGTGCTTGCCTTGGGGCACTCTGCGCAAACTCATAATTAATGTTACCAGGAGAGATTACAGTAAGGAGAACTGAGAAATGATTCACTTTTGCTTTTTAAGCCTCTCCGTGTTAAAGCTGTATTATCCCTCAGTTTAAAGCCTCATTTAGCCATGAAGAAAACCAGTGTACTTGAGGCGGGGGGCAGGGGAAGGAAGGCAAAGCACCCTGACAAATTACAAGCAGCCACAGCAGCTGTTTCAGGATGGGAGCCAGTGGCCGATGTGGCTGGTAGCATACCGGGTGTGTTGAGCAGCACCACGAATGGAGAGCCCGGAGGAGCAGAGGATGCTCATCATCAGCCTGGGCCCTGGGTTGGCATGTGTGTAATTCCCATTACACCTTCTTGCTTGAAGGCTCTGAAGGCAGCTGCCAGTGCAGAGCTGTCAGGCAGTACCAAAGCAAAGGCTGATCTCTCCAGGTCCCCCCCAGTTATGCACCAGAGATTCTTCCTAAGAAGCTTGAATCTGAAGAAGTATGACTTCCTCTTTGGAGTCAAAGGGTGACTAGCGCTTTGTAAATCCAGTTTATTCCAAGTAAATAAGTGTTTGGCACCCTAAATCTGGCCATTCTCTTCTGCCATGCCCCACTCCTAGTCCCCCAGGGGATAGTGATTTCCTGCAGCAGTGCATCCCCTGCTTCAGCCATGAAGTGAGCAAGCCCTCCTTCAGGATGCACCTGGCATGGGTGGCCAGAGCCCTCGTGTTGAGGCACACCTCAAGCAAACTGAGCCCTGGAGCCCCTGGGAGGCCCCTGGACCTCCCAGCCCTCATTCTCAGGCAGCTGCCTGCCTCTCCAGGGTTGCTGAGCCGGGAAGGATTCATTCAGCTCACAAGCGATGCTGAAAGCCAGCACGGCCCATGCCCTACGGGAGCCCAGTCAACAGGCTTTGCTGGTGTGGCACAAAGAGGTGGGCAGTGACGAAGGGATGCAAATCCTTCCCAGTGTGTGCGTCGCCTGGGATCCACAGCGCTTGCTGTTGCATTTCACCCACTTTAAAACCAACAATCTATTGGACTGGAGAGTCTCTTTTCTTTCTTTTTTTCCCTTCTGTTTCTTTTTTTTTTTCCTTTCCCCCAAAGCAAATCACTGGACTCACACAGGACACAAGATATTTTACTCTATAGAAATCCTTTTTTCAGGCAACTATGTCAAGAATGTTTTCATACTTTGGGCTGGATGGGAAAAAAAAAGGGCTTAATCCCCTGAGATGGTTATTTCTCTGAAAACAGACATGCAAATGCTGGACTTGTCAAACCTTAAAATGTTTTCTTTATTCAGGGAATTACTGCCTGCCTGCTGAGCCTGGGTAATGCTGACAGGCTAAGCCCGGGGCCTTGGCAGCAGAGCATGCAGAGTGTGGGAAAGGGCAGCTGAGGCACGCGCCAGATAAGATCATACAATAAATGATACAGCCCTCCGGAGCACACGGCCACTTTCATATGCAAACAGGCCTCCCGGTACACACACACACACGTGCGCACACACGCTTCCCAGGCAGGATGCAGCACCTTGCAGCATGCCCAGGCAGACGCACCCGCACATGCGTGCAGACGGCCACATGGCTGGTGGGGCGGTGCAGCACTGGGGATTACAGGGATGGTGGGATACAAGGGGATGCTGAGGGACCCAGGATGGGTTTTGCCCAAACTGAAAGACATCCCAGGTGCTGGAGGAGGAGGGATCTTCTCAGTGACCCATAGTTTGGCCAGGCGTGTTTCCTAATCATTGTGTCCTGCTTCAGTGGCTGCATTTTGGTGCATCTGGTGCCTGGGTTCCTGTTGCAGTTGAGGGGTGATGGCTTGCAGATCCTGTTGACATCTCACGGGGGGTGGAAAGCCATCATTTAAGCCCTTTGCTAGTTCTGTCTTTGAACAGTAGGCTAAAGCCTGGCAGCAGGACCCAAATGGCTCATAAGAGGACAAAGGTATTCCAAAATGCACTGGACTTTTATTTACAATTTTTTAAGTTGGGATGTTGCTTTTGGCCTAAGTGAGTGTTTTTGGTGCATGTTCCTGGTGCTGGGCAATGTAGCCACAAGGTCTGATTTCTGACAGGGATTCATTACTGAACAGAAGCAAACAGCGTGACCCTGCTGATGGGAGCAGTGGGACTGAGGGTGCCGCTCTCTACTGCCCCTGGGAGCAGATCCAGCCTTCCCATGGGGAGCCACAGGGCCCTTGCTTGGGCCATTTTCATTTGCTTTACAGCTGGAAACCTGATTCATCCCGGGCGCAGGCAGGCAGGAGTCTGGTGTGAGCCTCCCTTGAGCCCTAAGTGTGGCACTTGCACATTTGTTTTAATAACCCTGTGTCTGGCGACCCGCAGCAGGCAGTGGAGAGCAGCTGTCACGGGTGATAGAGCTGGTGGGTCACACAGCCGGCCGCAGCCAGTGACCTACAATCCAAGCGGCGCCAGGGGAGAAACGATGGCTGCTGAGCTACTGAAAGTGCAGCAAAAGCCACTGTTGGAGGGAGCTGTGATGTGGAGCCAAAATGAGCTTCTTCAGAGACCCAAGTGCCACCTGAGAGTATTGCTGGCATCAGCATGGGACCCAGTGGCTGTGGTCACCCTCTCCCATCCCATCATGGCAACATGTCCAGCTCCAGCACCCCCACCTACATGCGCTGCTGGGACATGTTTTGCAGGGAGTGTCACTAAGTTAATCTCAGCACAGCTCCTAACCTGAGCTTAGCTTTCGGCACAGTTAAGGTTGCATTTTTAGGGCATGCAGGAGCCTGAGTGTGTGGGCAGAATTGCTGCTGAGCACATGAGGGGCGGCAGAAAGAGGTGGCCGGTGATGGATGGCTGCCCCTGCAGCCCCAGTGCCCTGCACAGTCACAAATCACAGCTCCTCACTCCTTGCTGCTCTCAAGGTAGCTAGGGAAGGGGGAGAAGGGAGGGTGGGGGGATCCTGGCGTCTTACTCTCGGCTTAATACGGTGCATTCACACAGATAATCTGTCAAGGAAAAAATGAGCCAACAAGCTATCTATTCTTGTCTGTGCTATTTTCCCATGTCAGAAACAGGCTGGGCTGAAAAATGTAGGTTTCCCCTTTCATCTTGCCTTTCAGAGCCCCTGAACAAGATGCCTTTCTTTGCCAGCACTCTCCGAGGAGATCTTGCCTAGAAGAGCAGAAAAAGGGGCTTTCTTCTCTTTTTCTTTTTTTTTTCCCCCCAATGTCTATGCTTAGGCCGTGCCGGTGGCAGGGAAGTGGAGTAGCTTTAATTTTCCTCGGGAAGCAAAGGTGCCCTGCCGATCCCCCACTGGATCTCCCACTGTTCTTACTGTCTCTGCCATGCTGAATGGGGGGTGACAACAAACATTTCCTTTCCATTGCCAGGAGATTTCATTTTTAGCTTGAAAAGAAGCTCCAGGGGAGACAAAAATATCATTTCTGCAGGTTGGAGGCCCCAGTCAATGAGAGACAAGTGATGAAATCCACAGCATCCCCTCCTCAGCCACGTGGTGCCAATGTGTCAGTGCTGGACACCCAGCAACACCCATCCTTTCATGAGCACTGCTATACTGCTGTGATTAACTCGCATTTCTCTGTCTATGCCTCTCCTCTCCAGCCCTTCTCGCCATCCCAGCTGGCTCTGGCATGGATGCATGTCCTTGCCAGCCCAGCATGACATGGTAGAGCCTCCTCTCCCCCTTGTCCATGGGGTTGCAGGCAGCATGAGGTGCAGGGAGATGATCCTCATGCCTCACCTTTACTGGGCAGTGGCAATCCTCACCCTCCTCTATCCTGGAACCTTGGGCTCGTGTACTGTTTTTATACAGTTACTTTGGTCTCATAAAAGCAAGAAATGTGTTTTTATAGGCTTTGTGGTCTGTCTTTCATTAATCGCATTTCTTTGCATGCTTGCTAGTTTGTTCTACTTCAGTGACTGGCAGTGGCCACCAGCTCTCCAGCTGTGTGGACTGTTCTGCTGGTGCTGGGCTGTGTTTGTTGATTTATGGAAGTGGTTTTCAAAAAATAATATTTGAAATGGCCAGGTAACAGCCAAGTGCAGGAAGAGGATGTATCGGCAGCGCTCATACAGCAGCGATCCTGCTATCTGGTTTCTTGTAAAAGCAAATACTACGAAGGGTTTTAGGCTGTTCTGCTTCCTCCACTATTTGAGGACTGAAAGTTGCGGTCCCCTTTGGCATGGCTGGCAAACAAACCCTCTCTGAGTTCCAACCAGTGGTGCCACTGGAAGCATTTGTTATTTTATTCTTTCTAATGTGTCTTTTTGAAAAAAAAGATGTGGATGCTCTTTCCTCCTCCTGATGCAGGAAAGCGGAAAGGCAGGCTGCATCTGTCATGTCTTGGAGGAGCCTGCCAGCCCCAAAGCTTGCTGCTGGAGATTAGATGTCCCCATGGCCGTAATGACACAGCCTCACTCAACTTATTTTCCCCTCAGCTTTTCTCAGAAGTTTAGTAAAAATGAGCAGAAAGAGGAGACAGAGCTCCAGGAGCCAGCACTTCCAGACAACCTGCTGGGGAGCCAGTTCACCTCTGGGGGATAGCTAAGCATCACCCAGACACCCCAAGTGTTTGGTTTGTGACTGCCACCTGTAATGAGCACAGGGGAAGAGGCTACTGCAGGAAACACTGCAGAGGACATGTCCAAGAGCTTGTGCTGTTGCAAGCTGTAGTGCCTGTCCCTGTGCTCCCTGTGCCTCGCTGGTGCCTCGGGTGGGGGGGAATGCAGGGCCAACACCCACAGCCGGCAGAGAGCTGTCGGAAGAGCTCAAGGGCATGGGGATATGCGTCTCTGTCAGAATGTGTCTGAGGCAGGGCTGCTGGGAGGAACCACAGGGAAATAGGGAGCAGACAGCGCAGGCAGCTAATTGCAAGGAACAGAAATACTTAGGTAAGATAAAAGAGAGTGTTTGCATTGTCTGGAACCCCCTGGCCATCCCGGGTTTGCCTCCAGCTGTTTGGTGAAAAGCTCTTTCCAGCCTTTGAGGAGGTCATAGTTAGTCGGGAATCAAACAAAACTAGCAAGCGAGGGTGAGCAGGAAGGGAGGAAGGTATGAAACCAGCTCTTTTGACTTTTGGGAGGACTGGGAAACTTGTAAATGCAATTGCTGGTGGTGGTGGTGTAGCACTGTGATAGCCACAGATTTTGCATGACAGTACTGAAGCCCCACCTAAGGCTGGAGCTGCTCCAGGCTCTGGAGAGAACTCATGGCCTGAATACACAAAACAGGAGTGGAAACAGTCAAGAAATTACTTTCCCACAGGCAGAGTGGGGCAGAGATGGAGCTTCCATCACCTGGGTATGGCCATGCCCAAGCAGCAGGGTCAGGGCTCAGTTGTGTTAGCACATGGCGACTCGGGCAAGAGCTGGAGCAGGCCAGGGAGCCGTTGGGAACCCAGCATGCCATATCCATCGGTGCCTGGCAGGGCTTTGAAATGTGGCGGTGCAGCAGGGATGCTCAGGCCAGCATGGTGTCAGCAGCATCACCAACTCGCTCAAGTCTTTGACCACACTGCACAGCAGTGGGGTCAAAGCATGTGGAACATTGTGGTTCTTCTTAAAGCTGAGCCTGGGAGCTTTCCCCAGGACACAAGAAGGGGGTGGCAGGCAAAGACCACCCTCAGCTTCCTCTGCCTTCCTCCCAGCCACGTGCATGCCCTTGCTTTGGGCTCCTGCTGAGGCTGTGGGTGCTCCATGGGAATAGGCATCACAGCCTTTGCAGGCTTTGGAAACTGATGTTATCACAAGGGAGGGTTTGCCTCAGCACAGAGGTGAGGAGCAGCTTCCCCCCACCATCCCCACAGCTGCTGCCCTGGGCCCCCTGCCAGCTCTGTGGGATGGAGGCCCCGGTGGAGGCAGGCTGGAAACCGCCTGGACCGCTCCTGCAGAAGGAAGGGGCCGATGTCGGTCATGCCACACAGTGAATCACCAGTGCTGGCGCACGGCCAGGTCCTTCACCCACAGCAGCAAGGGCTGGGCAGGTGCCGGGTGCGCCCGGGTAACACCTCTCACCCCCAGGGCCTTTCCCTCGGCAAGGGGTGCTGCTGCTCTCCCTGCGGCACAGCCCAACATCCTCCCCAAGCCCACCAGTCTCCCCAGTGCAGGCAGGGCTGGGAGCCACTGAACTGCCAAAGCCCTGTAAGATACTCACCCGGCCCTCCTGGGAACCGGCAAGTCTATGGGCTTGGGAGCTCAGACCCCAAACCTTCCCCCATGCATGGGATGAGGCTTTGAAGTCAGTAAAGACACCCTTTCCTTCCTGCACCAGCAGCTCATTTAAAACCTCTCCCAGTGATCTGCCAGGCTGCCCCAGCACCCACTGATGCAATGGGATGCTGCCAGCCCTGCTGACCCCCTGCCTGCCCTGCTCACCCCCTACCAGCCCTCTTCACCCCCTGCCAGGCTCTGTGGACAAGCCGGCTGGCCATGTGGAAAGTAGGGCTGGTGTCCGGCAGGATCAGACCTCCTGCTTTCCAGGTTCAGATGCTTCCTCTGAGCATCAACACTGTTCTGCAAGCACATCCCACCTTGCCCTCTTGGGGGAAATGCAAAGGGATGCGAGGGTGATGGGGCAGTGCAAGGGAAATGCCTGTAAGCAGGGAGCATAGGAAGCTGGGCAGCTCGCTGCGGGCTCAGCAAAGGCAGGGCAGGCAAAGCGGAGCAAAATCCCTAGAGGAAAGGTTGGCTCAGTGCCTGCCTTCAAAGAGTTAAGCAGCTTGCACAAACCACCCCGGAGCCGAGGGCTGTTCTGCCCCCTCCGTCTCCTTCACCCTCTGAGGGCCGAGCTGGTGCCAAAGTCGGAACCTGCTAATCAGCAGCTCCCAGCAGCGGCAGCCCTCCGTCTGCCTTGACTCCTGGCCAAGAGCGGCCGAGCCTGCCGGCACAGGAATGTGTGAGAGCCATGTGTCACTTCTCCAGACTGTGGGAAAGTGCTGCTCCAGTGAACTCACAGCAGCTGCCCTGCCCCAGCCCGGCCGCGCCGCGGGAGAAACAGGAGTCGGGGCTTGCAGCCCTTGGAACGGCGCTTTGCTCCTGCTCGTTTCCGTGCGGATCCGCTGCCAATCCCCAGCCCCGCGGGTGACAAAGAACATCTGAGCCCCCAGCGCCTGCTACGGCCACCGCGGATGGGGAAGGAAGGGCAGTAGCCCTTTTTTCCCCTTTGGAAAGCATTTCCCCCCTCACACACTTTTTGGCTTTTTTTCCGCCTAAGCGAAGGGTGTGTAGGGTGTTGACAGCAGAAGCAGCAGCCCGGGAAGCTGGGAGCTGCCCCCACGCCGCAGCTCGCACCACCTGGCACTTGTACAAGAGTCTTCGTCTTCAAAGCCCTGGGCAGACAATAGCCCCTTTCAGGCTCCGCGGTGCCTGGAGCCGGCCAGAGCCCTGGCCGTGGTCATTCAGCCTGGCATGGGGCTCGGCCCCAGCTCCACCACGGGGGCAATGCCTGTCCCCAGCTTCAAGAGGAATGCAGGAGATGCTGGGTGCTGTGGGGGGATGCTCCTGCAGCCAGCCCCTTCCCCTGCTTCCTCTCCAGCGGCTTCCATGCTCACCACAACCCTTTTGGGCATTGCAGTTGCTGTCAGCACAGCGTCTCCTGGAGGGGCTTGGTGCTGGAGCCCCAGCATGGCACTCGGCTTCATGTGGAGTGGTTGGCTGCCTCACTGCAGAAGCCCCCATGCTGGCAGCTCTAAACTCACACAAAAGCAAGACCAAGCAGAATAGCGGGTGGGGAACAGCTCTTCCCCACCCTGCCAGGGAATTAGTTGTTGGCCTGGGACACTGGAGAACAGGGCTGGAGCTTGATGGGAGGGCAGCCCCCATGCCTGCTGCCAGCCCTCCCAGGCTCCTCCTTGCCATACTGGCCCCAGCTATCAGGCTCTGCAGACAAGCACCTTTTTCTGCCCTCATTTTCATCTCCTTCTCCTAAGCCTGCCATGGGCTCTTGTAAAACCTTCTTGCTGGGGACTCATTAACTTGGCAGGCTCAGTCAACTGGGATCAATTAAAATAAAGCTTCTTAGCTTCTCTGCTTTGCTGCAGTGTTGCCCCATTCTCCTACTGTCCATGACCCAAACCAGGCAAAACAATAATAGTCCCCAACCCACAGCATGTCCTGGAGGTGTGCTGCCAGCGACAGGTCCATCTCTGCTGCAGCTCCTGGCCCACATTAGCACCAGTGACTGGGTGCCCTCCCTGTTCTCAGGAAGCTGGGTTGGAGAGAGTCATGGGAAGCTCCTGTTGGGGCAGCCTGGGTACAAGCAAGGTGGGATGGCTGCAGTCTGAAATTCCACTTTGGTCTTTAGGCACTTTACCCAAGAGATGCTGATACGCCCTCAGTACTTGCTCGTACAGCTGCCACAGTCTCCTTCCTGGGGCCAGTGCTGAGCTTGTCCCTGCAGCCCCCAAGCGACATCACCCACCTGATCCCATAAAGTAAAAGCTGTGTTCAGGAGGCAGAGCCAGGTCCCCAGACCCTACAATGCCCAGGACATGCTGCTTGGCCAACAGCCACACTGAGATACCCATTTTACCAGGGACGTGACTCCAAAGCTCTTGCTGTATTTAGTCAAATGTTATGATGGGTCCATTGCCAATGGTAGCTTTTAAGGGGTAAGAAGAGAGGCAGAGTCAGTACTTTTCCCCCAGCTAGTGGAGATCTGGAATATCCCTAATACTGCCCTGCCATTGACTTCTTCACAACTTTAGTCAGACTGTGGTGCACTCTTTAGAGGGCGATGCTGGCTACCTTGTCAGAGCTGCACAAATTTGGTGGGTCAGGCAGAAGCAGAGCTCATGCTTTCAGCCCCTTCTAAACCTGTTGACCAAACAAAGCTCTAATACAATTAGTTTGGAGTTTTTCCTAGATTGCATCCATGCAAACTGGGAGTCTGCTGCTGACAGACAATGATATTAGTGGGTATGAGATGAGGCCACGGGGTGTTAGATACTCTGGGCCAAGCCAAACATAGGATGAGAATGCTCCCAGGCTCTGGGAAAACTCTGACCTGGGCACTGACTGAACATGGTGGCTCGGGCTTATCTCTGCAAACCGAGGACAGCAGTGTGGCCTTTCTGGCCCTTGGCTGTAGACAAGCTCCAGCAGAGTGAGAAAGTCTGGGGCTCCAGCACACCACTTGCACCTTTTCCGCTGCCTGGCCACAGCTGTAGTGGCTCACAGCCTTTCCCACTGTGAGGACAATATCCAGTGCATGGCTGCTGTAGAGCCAAGCTGTTCTCTCCTCAAAGCAGAGGCAGGCCCTGCTTGCAAGCTGCGCCTGCCACTTGCTGCTTGCCTGCAAGTATCCCCACACAGCCTCTCAAGTGGAGAAAACGTTTGCTGTTGGCATTAGGAGTAGACCTGAACTTCTCTCCTGAAAGCCCTTGAAGCAGATCGGCTCTCTTGAGGGGGAACTGAACTTGGGAGCTTGGGGTCAGCAGTTTCTCCTTGCTAGCACTGAGGAAGAAAAGCAACCAGCTCCTGCAGCACTTCTCTGGTTTAGCTTTTGTTACAGTTTTCAAACACATCAGTCAAATATTCACAAAGTATCAGACAAATCTTTTCAAGGCTTGCATATTGGGTTTCAAATGAGTGCCGGCCTTACTGGTACTCGGCAGAGGTTTGATTGCACTGGAAGGAGGAAGAAATACAGAGAGTGAGGTTTAACCAGCCCTCTGCTATGACAGCACCTCATCTCTTTGGTGGTGGATCACCTCTCTTGTAAAAGAAGGTAGGGCTCCCCTTCTCTGTCTGGTCTGCCCCCCTCAGTAGTTCACTGGAGTTTGTGTGCATGCATGTATATAAGTGCTAACGACCCTGTTTATGTACTGGCTATATTTGCTGGGCAACATTTGACTCTCATGGGGTTCCAACGCGCGAAGAGTGAGTTAACTTGCTTAAACCTTCCCTGCATTCATGAAGGAGCCTGGAAGCACACAGAGTCACCAACACACCCTCAGTGACAGCCTCTGCCTGGCTAAGCTGGGCAGAGCCATCCCATGGAAAAGGCAACAGGAGCATCAGCTGAAGGCTCAGAAGGCAAGGAGAAGGCAGCTGATGGATAGTTTGTAATTTCATAACTCAGGAGTTGGGGAGTGCTAGGGGTTGTCAGGAGCCCTAAAGATGAATTAACCACCTTTCCCAATTCATATCAGTGGATAACTAAGTGCTTTCTTAGCAGTAACTAAATATCCATCCCCTACCAGCGAAGAGATGGTTCACTGTGCATTCAAGGGCTGAGCTACAGTGCAGATACATGGTGGGGCTGCTGGCTGTGTGTGAGCCCATATTTTACCCTAAAACTCTCACAAAATGATCCCACAGCCACTTTCCCAACCCACTGCTCCGCAGCATACCCTGGCTGGCTTTTGCACAGCACTGGTGCAATGCGTAAGGACTCCTAGAGCCAGCTGCCTGGTGTGGCTCCCTTCCATTGCTGGGTGGCAGGATGCTCCCAGCTACCTCCTCCATGTGTGGGGACAGGGTACCACCTTGCTGCTGGAGGTGCCACCATGCATCCTGGCCCTGCTGCTGTGGGCACATCCGCACAACTCCTTCCCTTCCAGCCAACTGGGAGCCAGCAGTCTTGGCAGTCAGCACAGCTAAAATGCCGATAGGGAATTGCTGGCGGTCTGAGGGCTCCGCAGCTTCCCCTCTGCTCTGACCTTAGCTGCTGAGTGCTCACAGGGCCAGTCAGGATAACGTTTCTCCTCGCTGCTGTTCCCTGCTTAGCGGGCACATTGCTGGGATGTCAGAGCCGCCCCAACCTCTTGATGCCCAGCTCAGCCCACGGCTCAGATTCAAGGCACCTGCTGCCATAAGGCAGCTCGGGAAGCCTAGCCAAGAGGCTGTCACAGCTTGAACCCCCAGAAGTGGGTTCAAACCCTCTGCAGCAGTTCTTGCACTGCCACGTGCCATATGGGGAGTGCCCGGGGTGGCAAATAGGACAGCAGGTCCCACAGCCCCTGGGCCACCCCAGAATTGCAAAACCCAGCTGTGTGGGTGCCCAGCTGGCAGTGCTGGTCCTGCTGCAGTGGCAGAAGTGCCACCTCTCTCTGCAGCCACCACACTGGGTTGCTGTGCCCAAGGGGCAGGTCTTGTGCCCATGCATGGAGCAAGGGACTGTTGTCCCCCCCCAGCCCCACAGGCTTCCCTGGTGTCAGCACTGTGCCACCATGATCTGCCTTCCACCACTGGCCCTGGGGAAGGTCTGGGAATCACCATCACTCTTCCACCATGACAAGGGAGGAGCAGGATGCTGTGGCAAGGACCCAGCCCAACCCTTGTGGGAGCATTTATCTTTTTGGAAAAGGAAGGACTTTGGCTTTACTGGTAAACAACCACCATTTTAGACAAAAGTTTTGATTTTTTAAATGTATTTCCTACTTTAGTTTCTGTTTCATTTTCAAAAGGAAAAAAAGCCCCCAAATGTTATCTTTTAAAAAATCTGTGTTTCTTGAAATACTACTGTGATAAAAACAAAAGCTGTTTTGGGCTTGAAAGCTTTACCCTAAAACCAAATGCTTTCTGTAACAACTACATTTCAATACCAAAAAAATTCCAACCAAAAATAATTCTTCAATGCTTTTTTTTTTTTTTTTTTTTGTGACTCATTAGTCCTAACTTTAATCTGAAAGCATTTCAAAAAATCGTTTGCTACTTCCAGGATGGGAGAAAACTGAAACTGTGAGAGGGACAGCAAATGCAGGAGCAGGCATGCAGAAGGAAAGCCAGGAGAGCAGGGCTAAAGCTCATCTACCTTCAACCAGGTACTTATAGGGAAAGCAAAGCAAGGAGGAGATTTTAATGAATGAGTCCTGGGACTCTAGAGCATTTCCAGTTTGCAAATTGCCACTTCTTTATTAGGATCTAATTCAATCCACTCCAGGACATTGCTCGTAAAAGCCTTTTTGAAGAGGAATAGTGGGAAGTGTCCTGACATGGGTCTGGTGTATGGTCTGTGGTGGCACATCCTGGGCAGTCCCTGCCCTGGTTGGAGTTCATTCCCCATTCCCAATCCTGCAGGGGAGGAAAACATGACCCCTGGGTTGCTGGAGATCCCTGATTACATATCCCCAAGCACCCCCACCATGTACCAGCTGGACATGCATACATGCATATATATGTATATATGTGTGTGTGTATGTCTATAGGACTAGCTTTGCTGAAAATCTGGGTCTTTTTGGCTGCCTGGCCAGCAATGGTTTGCTGTGGGGCTGGGGAGTCTGCCCCATCCCAGCACACGCAGGGCAGGGTGCCCGAGCTCTGCGCTGGAAGAGAAAGGGGGCTGAAAGGCTGGTGAAGCCTGCAGCATTATCAGATGTGCCTGTGTTCACAGCAGAGCCTGAGCCCAGCAGCAGCTCACAGACCACCTGCTGGTTAGCCTGAAACTCTCACAGGGCTATTTATGGCCCCTGGGCACTCCTCCCGGGACCCGTGGGTAGACGAGGGTTTTCCAGCACTGTCGGTCTGGGATTGCATCCATCCCCATCATGGAGGTCTGGCTTGCACTGACATATGAGCATGCACAGCCTGCAGCCCTGCGGCAGAGACCTTACGTCAGTGGGGAGTGTGCTAGGGGGGCCCACAGCACCAGCCTCCCAAAAACCCTCAGATGAGGTGAAAGTAGTACTTAAGCGTGTAGTACTAAAAAAAAGTAGTACTAAAGTGCAGCAAGTTTGGGTTTTGGCTGAGAGCATGTGAGATGGGCAGAGTTTGACACACAGCCAGTTCTCACTGTCACCCAACAGCATTTTACCCCCAAAAGATGCATTATGTCTGGTCAGACATTGCCATCACAAAGATGCCCTCTCCCTGTAAGTGCGAGTCCTTGGTTTTAAGCTGGATGGTTTTCATGGAAGGAAAGAAAAAAGGGGGCAAGACCCTACAAGAACACTAATATAAAGCAAGGACTGGAAGCCCCTGCCCCTAAATCCTAAAAGCGGGTCAGCCTTGCATCTTTCTGCTTGCACATGACGCAGCATCCCTGAGCCTTTAGAGCTCACTTCTGAGAATGAAACGCTCTGACAAACAGGGTGAAAGGAGAGGGTGGAGAAGAGGGAATGAAGAGGATGAATGGGACCTATCCAGCCGCACTCTTATCTGATGGCTGCTGAGTGAGGCATGATGAATTCCCCAGCAACAGGTCTGTTTTGTCAGGAGGCCTCTTATCAGATGGCACAAGCACAGTGGTCTGGCCATGGCCATTAGTCACCCATCAGCAGCTCTCGTCCAAAGAGAAAAGTTATTGCCCCCTCTTTTTCCCTGTTGGCTCCAGGCCCTGCTCCCAAAAGCTGGAGTGAGAAAC